>MU185819.1:0-17497 GCA_016904865.1 Pissodes strobi | reverse complement strand
TGTTTCTATTCTGTGCTTCCCTTATCCAATTTAGTCCTGTGGTCTTTTTTAGGTCACCATACCACCTTGTTTGGGGTCTTCCTCGGTTTCTTCTTCCCAGATATGGTCTCCATTTTATAATTTTTGTACTCCATCTGCCATCCTCTCGCCTTGCTACATGTCCCGCATATTCCCATTTCCATTTTGTGATTGTTTCAATTATATCTTTTACTTTTGTTTTGTCTCTTATCCAGTCGTTTGTTTCCCTGTCTCGCAGAGATATACCCAACATAGATGCATCGATATATTTTTTTTTTGAGTATATGAGCTAATTTTCCAAAAGCAGCCCATCCTAGTCTTCTTCTTCGTTCTATTTCTTTAGCTTTATTTGTTTTGTTTAATGTTATAAGTTGTCCGAGATATATGTATTCTTCTATATTTTCTAGCCGCTGTCCTTCTAATGATATTTCCGAGTCTTCTTTACACATCACTTTAGTCTTCTTAATATTCATGTTTAGCCCTATTCGTTTCGCTTCTTCATTTAATTCTAGGATCATCTGTTTCAGGTCCTCATTATTGTCTGCTATGATCGCTATATCATCTGCAAACCTTAGGTTAGTCAGTCGTTCTCCATTTATTTCAACTCCTCTGTTATTCCAGTCGAGTTTTTTAAATATTTCCCTCTAAGGCCAGGGTGAACAGTTTAGGTGATATCGTATCTCCCTGCCTTATTCCTCTTTCAATTTTTATTTTATCTGTTTCTGTGTTTAGTCTAATTATTGATGTTGCATTCTGGTATATGTTTTTAAGTATGTTTGCGTATCGATGGTCTATTCTTGCTTTATTTAGTTCTTCTTCTAGTGCCCAGTGTTCGACTGAATCAAATGCCTTTTCGAAATCTATGAAGGCCATGCTTAGCGATAGATTGTATTCATTTGCTTTTTCTATTAGTATGTTAAGCGTTAGCAAATGGTAGTTGTCAAGTTTATCAGTTAATCTGTTACAAATTATACGAGTAAACAGCTTGAAAAACTGGGAGAGCAGGCTTATGGGACGATAGTATTGAAGATTGGTGTTATCTCCTTTCTTAAAAATTAGTACTACTATTGCTTTATTCCAGTCTTGGGGTATTCTCTCTTCTTGGAGGCATAAGTTATAGATTATTTTTAGCTTTTGAAGCACCACTTCCCCGCCTTCTTTTATCATTTCTGTTATGACATTATTTTCACCTGGTGCCTTGTTATTCTTCATCTGAGATAAAGCGTGATTTATTTCATCTAATGTGATTTCTGGAATCTCTTCCGACTCTACATTCAAAACTTTTCTTTGTTGTTTGATTCTTTTTGGTTTTTCTATCTTTGTGCTATAAAGTTCTTCATAAAATTTTTCAGTTATTGTTTTGATCTTGTCTTGGTCTCGCTCTTTTTTCCCATTTTGGTTTTTTATAGCAATTATTTGGTGCTGTCCATTCGATTTTTCCATTACATGTTTTAGGCTCCTATTTTCTTCTATTGTTTTTTCTACTAGGTATTCGTGGTGGGTTTGTAGATCTTTTCTTATTAATGTTCTTACCGATTTCTTTACTTGTCTATATTCTTGTGTTCTGTGTTGTCCTTGTTTAGACATTAACCTTCTCTTTTCTATCCAGTATTTTGTTTCACTGGAGATTGTATCTTTTCTTTTATTGCAAGGTGCTGGTTTCAAGGATGTTTCTACTAAAGCTGTAGCGAAACTTTTAGTAATTTGATTCATGTCTTGGTTGTTTTCTATGGGTTCTTTAAGTTTTTCTTCCAGTCCTTTCTGATATTCCTCTTTTTTTACTTTTTAATATTTGTATGTCGATCTTCTGCTTGTTTTGCTTTCGAACATATATATATATGCAGACTAGACGTATATCTACATATGATTTCGACCCCACCATTTCTTTACTTACGATTTCCTTCGTCATCGATTAGTCTTGTGATTATATAAACACTTTTTGAAGTGAGACTTCTATACGCACAGTAGGGTAAGTTCGTTTCATCATCATCATCAATCAGCCCTCTGCGTCCACTTCTGGACATAGGCCTCCCCTAGTTGAGTTCATTCTTTTCTGTCTTGAGCGCTACGAATCCAGTTTTTTGTAATTTTTGTAATGTCTCTACTTCTTTTATCGGATCTGGGTCTCCATTCAAGTAATCGTTTTGTCCACCTGCCATCTTGCATGCAAGCCACATGTCACGCCTGTTCTTCTGCGTAATTCTTCATCTCTAATGTGGTCACGTAACGAAACACCAAGCATGGATCTCTCCATTTTGCGCTGTGTTACTTTTAGTTTCTTAGCAGAAGCGTTGGTAAGGGTTAGTGTTTCGGCGCCGTAGGTCATAACCGGTAGAACACATTGGTTGAAAACTTTTCTTTTCAAGCATATTGAAAACGTCTCTAAGTTTGCCGTAAGCCGCCCAGGAGAGTATAACTTCTGTTTATCTCGCATGTTTGGTTAGCTTTGGATATGCTCATCTCGTGGCCTAAACATGTGTATTTATCTACCCATTCTACCTCAGAGTTTTCAATAATTAGGTTGTTGCTAGGGACGAGGTTTGTTTTTCCGATGTTCATTTTTAGACCTACTGTTGCACAGACCTCCTGAAGTTCCTGTAGCATTACTCTAATATCTTCCAAGTTGTCAGCTAGTAAGACAATGTCGTCTGCAAACCGTAAGTTTGACAGACTTTGGCCGTCTATTTTTAGACCTTTTTGGTCCCAATCTAGCTTTTTGAACACATATTCTAGGACGGTGATAAACAGTTTAGGAGACATCGTATCTCCCTCGCGTATTCCTCTCCCAATTCTTATAGGATTCGTGTTTTCATGTAGTTTTACCATAAGAGTAGCATTTTTATATATATTGTAAATTAGTTTGGTGTAGCGATAGTCAATACGGCATGCTTCTAGGGACTGCAACACTGCGTCCAGCTCCAGTGTCGAAGGCTTTTTGGAAGTCTACAAAAGCAAGGACAAGAGGTCTGCCATATTCGATGGTCATTTCAATCATTTGACGCTTTGGAGATGATTAATGGTTCCAAACCCACTTCGAAAACCGGCTTGGTCTACTGGCTGGGTAAAGTCCAACTTCTTTTCAAGTCGTGTGGTAATTATTCTAGTACATAACTTGTAGAGGTGGCTAAGTAGACTTATCGGCCTGTAATTTTCTAGGTTCGAGATGTTTCCTTTCTTGTGGATCAGTATTACGATGGTGTTGTGCCACCTTTCTGGTATCGTACTATTGAAGAGAGATTTGATTTTTTGGAGCAAGCAATCCACCAATCTTTATCGCGTCGGAAACCACGCAGTCTTCTCCGGGCGATTTTTGATTTTTCATCTTTTTCAGGGCTAGTTTAATCTCATCTAGTGATATTTCTAACAGTAGTTCCGAGCCTTGGCTAACCACACCTTTTTTACGGGTTAGTATGTCATATTCTGGATATAGATTTACATCACTTTGGCTTTTATATAACATTCCATAAAACTCTTCTACTATATTTAGAATATCTTTCCTGTTCGTCGATGTGTGCCCCTGTGCATTGCACAGTTCGTTTCATACGAGTTGCCATGTAACGAAAACATGCAACGCTATGTAGTCGAATTAGTAGTGGGGATGGTTTGAGCCAACACCTTCTCAACTA
The DNA here is from genome assembly GCA_016904865.1 of Pissodes strobi. Classification (NCBI taxonomy): domain Eukaryota; kingdom Metazoa; phylum Arthropoda; class Insecta; order Coleoptera; family Curculionidae; genus Pissodes; species Pissodes strobi. Next base: position 13,853 of record MU185819.1, on the reverse strand, counting down.
CTGCTTCGGTCTCGACGAGACTAGTCTCGGTCTCGTCTCGTATCGTTTCGAAATTCGAGACCGATACCGAGACGAGACTAGGAATTATAGCTCGAGACCGAGACCGAGACTTCAAAGTTTTTTTTAATTGCAAGTTAGATCAATCCAAATCTTATAGCTTCTCAAAAATCGTAATTTCGTGGGACTCACTTCAATTTTCGATCAGTTTGCTCCAGTAGTTCGAGAAGAAGAAGCAAAACAGGTTATTAATTATTATTTCTTGAATACTCCCATCATACGGTATCTTAACTACCTCAGAATTTACCCTGGCGAATTTTGAACACAATCCTTTATAATATAATTTTCCTTCGTCATTTTGTCAAGAATTTTAAAATTAAGATTATTGTCCTTATTTAATTTTTTAATTTTTATTCCTATTAAGAGTTGAAGACAAAAATGAAAGGAAGCTAGGATTGTTTTTATAATTTATTAAACATATAAGCGTGTTTTTAACATCAAAAATTTGAGGAATACAGGTATCTACGAGTGTACATCGGGAACATCCTTCAGGTCACGGTATGTCTGAAAAAAAATGGCAGCATCAGTTTAATAAAGACAAATTAGCCTTTTAGAGCAAATGTCAACGATTTTTTTAATTGCAAGTTAGAACACTCCAAAACTTATAGCTACTCAGAAATTGTAATTTCGTAACACTCACTTCAATTTTGGATCAGTTTGCTCCAGTAGTTTGAGAAGACGAAGCAGGTTATTAAAATTATTCTTGGAACGTTTTCAAAAAAAAAATGAATTTTTTTTGAAGTGCAGGAGACTCGGCGAGACCGAGACCACAAAATGTCTAGTCTCCACGAGACCGAGACGAGACTCGAAGACTCGAGACTTTGCGAGACCGAGACCGAGACCTCAATAGTCTCGTCTCGTCTCGGTGAGACCGAAGCACTATTCTCAACAAGAAGGCCTGCTATCTAAATCTTATATGGCGTCGCGCGTAGGGAGCAGGCTCTGACATTGGAAAACGTATTAATTCGTATATAAACTACTTTTGTTACTTTTTGACTTGATAACAATAAATACCATACTAATTTTGAAACTACTTATTATAATTATTAATATGTTCCTTTCTGTGATGGGTATGGTTCCCAAACGATTTTTGGTTTTATCATAAACCTAACTACTCCTATATTTGTGTAAATGGCATGTAATTAACTATTAAAAATAATTATAAAATAAAATAAGCAGACATTCTCTGTTTATTTACGTTAGGTACTTTCAATGATTGGGTACTCATTGTTTTCGGTTAATCCCTTTTTATTTTTTGATACTTTTTAGCACATTTTACTTTCGTTTCCCATTCTCCGCTATCAGTACTTTAATGCGGACATTTTAAAAGTAACAATACATGTGAGTTTTCAAAGGAATCGCAACTAATCTTAGGTTTTCTTTACAGAGAAGTTCGATATCCCCAGCGGAAAGAGAAAAATACAGGCCCCGAACTCCGCAAGAACCAACTGAATTGAAAAAACCTAAGAAGGAAGAGAAAGACCTCGGACATGTAAGTACATTCATATGAGACGTTCTTGAAATATCAATATTTTTCTATTTTTTGCATATTTATGGCTAAATAAGTGCCATGTATATATTCGCTAATTGCTCATTCAGCTGGTCCATATACCTAATTCACTCAGCCGTTAGTAGTTTTATTCTTTTTAAAGGTGTGGGTTAATGTTTATGGCAGGTGGAGCGGGCACCACTAAATTTTTACTGCAAGAAATTTATTAGAAATTCTATCTGTCTGAAAATCGGATAATAAAATTTAGAAAAAATACCCTGTGAAAAAGCGTAAAAAAAATTAGAATGACATTGAATTATAGCCTAAATACAGTTTCCAAAATAAACACCAGGAATACAAAAATCCAGTTTATTAAAACTAACTGCGTATGTATAACAATATACTTTTCCCGAATTAAGGAAATACTATCGACTGAAGGTTACTGTTTTTTCAAAATTCGATAGAAAATCACTGCCGCTTACTTATCAGTATCACTGGCGGTAAACAGTATTCCAATTTTTATTATATTGATTACTACAATTAAGTCTTAATGAAAAACCTAATGATATTCAATTAGATGAATTGTTTTAATAGTAAACTTAATAATATTCCAGTAGAGGAATTATTTTCAAAGAAAATTTAATACTGTTCTATTAGATGAATTATCTCTAAAGAAAAATTACCACTACTCAGTTACTACTGCTTATACATATAATGACAATTTTTTGCAAATATTAGGGAATAAATATTCGCTAAACCACTCGTACTTATTCCCTTGGCAGCTGGATTCTAGCAAATCTGTAAAATGTCTTCAAAAACGCTAAACTAAAGGGGATTTTACTGAAGGGAATAAATAGAAACATAGCCGCTTACGTAAGGAGATTTGAGCTCAATTCTACCGATATCTAAGCGAAAAGTTCAATAGCAATAGATATAATTAACTTAATATAAATGGCATAACCGTCCTAACTGTATCGTATAAATTTAGATAATACCAAAAGAGGAAACGGTAAAAGAATTGTAGTATATTAGAGGACTGTCTCTTATTAAAATCACTAAATAAGTTCAGCGAACTAAAACTCAGTATCTCTGGAAGTAATATTTCCAGTAGGTGCTTCTCGGTAGATTATATTTGGTCTTTTCACTTGAAAAATTAAATCAAGAGCTCAACATATTAGCCGTGCTGATTTATTATTAATTGAAATTGATCCTACCAGACTTGACGATGTGTTTTGTCCTCGGTAATTGGAAGACCTAGGCAAAGGTACCAGATGGGAGAAACCAGGCTACACTAAACTCTCTGTCTGGTTCAAGCTGGAGAAGACGGCTGGGCTCCTACTCAGATAAGGAAAGCCCCAAGCAAATGGGCAGTGGTCCCTCGGAAAGACCCTGGTGAAAAATGGTATTTCTTTATAACCCTGTTACTTAGAAGCACATAAGTCGAACCTATCTTTTAAAATAAAATGGTTATCACGCCGCCTTTCACACGATGGCCTGCACCTTCTCGACGGTAAGCTCAAGCGAGAAGAGGCTTCAATTAACTTCCTTCGATATATCCCATTTTCATACGCATCCTCGGAAGGCGCTTGCTGTCAAACGGGTCGGAGTACTGAAATCCACTCGTAATAGTAATGTTGTAACAATCGATACCACAATTTAACGGATACACAGAGAAAATTGCGATATAATATTCGGATTCAATTACAACGTTACAATATTTAAAAAAGAAAACAAATTTCGTGCTCGGTACGATTTTCCAAACTGTAAATTATATGGCTTATAAATATGAATATAAAGCTTTAACAATGGAACTCATGAATAAAAATGGATCATTTGCACTAGGTATAAAGTAAAAGAAAAAGCAAATCCTTCGAGGCAAAACGTATATTCGTATAAGGAAAAGCATTTGCTTCGTTTTTAATAAATAATGATTTGATTTTGCTCCGTATTCGAACTGTTTGCTACATTTTTTAACAAGTCTAGACAGGAATATTATGATGCTTGGTTGAATATAAAAGGCGTTGTATTTAATAAATAAGTGAACGCGGGAGAAGAGGCAACTTAAGGAGCTACATCGAAAAAAGCATGACATGTGAAGAAAACGGTCAGGTGGGATTTGTACAGTTACTGCAAAATCATAAAGTGGTAACAGAAAAATCATAAGTACCCACTAGAAAAAAAGCGAAAGAGAATGCGTTATTGAAGTTACAAGAAGAATGGCAGGCGGTGTTGCACGTAAAACCCTTTTAAATGAGTCCTCAATATATCATCTACCCTAAGGCCGGGGCCAGCGCAACATGCACGCTCGTCGACGTGGAAGTGGGCCAATTATTTACTTTTGACCAGGGCGCCACCAGTTTAAAATAACTAAATCCGCAGACCCAAACTAGAATATCCTCGGTCTTGAGAATCCTTAAGGGCGATTAAAAATCAAAAGACTATTAACTACACTTGTTTAGTTGATGTATTTCAGAGCAAATAAAAGACGGTAAGTTCGTGCAAGTTTAAGTTTGTTGGGTGCTCGTTAGGCTTGACGCAAGGGTTAACGTGTTTCTTTCAATAAACAAAATGATATAAATATAGGAGAAATGTAAAAGAGCTTTAATTGGAAAAAAATATATGAAACCTGATATATGCTTACAAATATAGATCTAGATCATATCGGAAGTAACAATACAACATAACAGATGATTACGAAAGATCCAAAATCAATTTCAACAAGTTAATGATAAACTCAATATGCATAAGGTATCCATGGTCTATCTATCTATTAAACCTTGTGCGCTTCTACCATGGTATACGTGTCGCAGTTGTACATAAATAAACCTTAACGAATCAGTTATGAAGTACCATTATGTAAAGTTATTATAATTAGACAGTTCATCAGTCAGAACGACAATGTTTTCTGATTCACCACGATATATATTAAATTGTAAGAATAGGGAAATATAATATGAAAAAAAACTGAGCATTAATCGATCCACACTAGTAAATATGGCAGTTATTTAGATTAGCATTGGTAAGCTATGCTTACACCTAAACAGTTCCAAAGATATCTATATCAATACGACGCAGAAAGAAATAAAACACGCAATCTAATGCAACGCTGAAGATTATACTAATAACACGCCAATAACATGTTATCTGGTCTCCGCCAATATCACCTCCGGCCTTCTGAACGTAGGCTGCTAGGCGCCTTGGGACCCACAAACTCTCAGTGGCAATTTAAGGTAGTGCCCATACCTATGTGGCTGCAGTCGGTACCCAAAAAACACATCGCTCCAAATAAAAACCTTAGGTACGTAGGGTTTTTGGTGGTGATGACGAATGGGAGCAAGGTTCTCCTACATGCACCCCTTGAGGAAGGGAACGGAGTATTTTGTTCCCAAATCCTCCGCACGTGGCCAGATACCAAAAGAAATCTTGACTTCAGACGAGAATCCAACATATCCACAGTCAATTAATTTACTACACCAAACTGGTAACTATGCCAACTTCTCTAGCCCGAAATAAGATTATCTCCGTACGGGCGAATTAGAAATTTTTAAACTTTTAGTCATGCTTACGCACTACCTCCTCCTTGGAGGGTTTACCAAGAAAATTAAGGAGGTCAAGTCAAGATCGTCCACCTCGAAAGCCAAGTTCAATGTTTAAGGGCCAGAAAAAAAATCGACCAATAGGCTAGCATTACATTGTCCTACGACAACACGTAAAGTACAACATGGTGGTGGCCACCAACCTTAATAACATCTTCAATACGCAATAAAATGTACCCAAGGCTGTATGATATTGTGTATTGCTGGCAGGACAAAGAAAACCGACGATAGAACCATCATCCACAATGATCAAACAAACAGAAAGTACTTCATTCCGGCCCGCGGCCATTTTACACTCCTGGCTAAAAACATAAATCCGCCGCGCAATAGTTTAGGCCTAAACGCCCCTTTAGCCTGTCCCTCTATTGGAACCAGCTACGAAACAACCGGGCGGTGTTGCCAAATATAGGGAACACAACGCAACCACTAAATCATCTTGCCTGTGTACATCAAGCGAAAGCGAAATACAGTCGTTTAACATCAGACTGATGGTACAATATCAATAAATTATGTTGTTTCTGGTTGGCTTGCTCCGCAAACACATCAAAATAGCATCAGGATCGCTAGAGAAACATGTATACCTGGCAACATTCCAAGAGTAACCCTCAATAGGCAACCAACAATTATTGTCAAGTCAGCGGTCTCATCTGAAGTCTGAAGGTTATGATATCAGAACAAACATTGTCTGAATTTTTAACTTTTCCTATTAAATATTGAAAAAAATCCAGGAAAATAACCGGCAAACTCCGAAACCAATATTTCTGACATCCATGAGACTGTTTTAATGTATATTATCACCGAGAAGGTGATTATTCGGAAAGGTAAGAGAATTATTGAATGGTTTGAATCTTTGAAGGTTTCCCTCGATCGATGGCCAGAATACAGTACGATTTATTGATTGATTATGTGCTAAGCCAGTGAAAAGGTTCATAAAACCCGATCGATTCCATCAAACTGCCCGAGAAAAATCAAGTTACGCGTACGAATACAGAACTCTCAATTTTCCCTGGAACAGCTCGTTAAAAAGCTAGGGCCATACGATAACCAATGCAAGTATCTAAACGAGTAAGTAGTATTATAGTTAGCTTGACGGACTAGCAAAATAGAAGTAGGATTAAAGGTGAAATAACTGACTTTATTTGACCTCGATCTGTTACATGTTTTCATACTACATTGATATGTAACAGCGGTGACAGGAAAAGCGATTAGCGTATCATAATTATCTAAAAAAAACAATACATTCATAACAAAAAACAGCACAACCAGCATAAATAAATAACCGTGTGCAAAAAGGCAAATAAGAATTGAATGTTTATTTGATCACTGTTCATTACATGGAATTTCATTTCATCAGGTGCTGTGCCACCATCGACTAATGGTGGCCATCTGATCCGATTCCAGAAACTGCAAAAAGTACGATATCAAAGAAAATGAAAAAAAAAAACGTCTTCTAGAGATAACGGAGACACAAAACTTATGAACGGCTGAATTATAGAGATTAGTTTTCTTAGAACAATTTGAAGTCTTGAAGCTAAAGAGAAGAAAATTGACGATAAAGTTAACTGGAAGAGGTATTAGCTACTAAAGGATTCCAGTGTATGTTATGTTGAGGTTTTACATTTAAGTCTTTGTTTTTAATACATTTTGTGGTCCTTGTCTTGGATTATGATTATAGGTCTTAACTTACCCTACAAATTCTGTTGAAAAATGAGATGGGCAATTTGCTCTCATCTTGGCATTCCATACCGACCACAAATTCCTGGAGCCACTGGGGCATTGCAAAAGTTTATTCCTGATCATATCATTGTGTTTGTCCTTAGTTTCGTATCACACGTTTGCATTCATTTCTCGCTTCGACAAAATAATTGCGATTTTCAGCGGTCTGATTTTGCTGCCAGTACTTGAAGGCTTGCTGTTTCTTACCTACAGCTCTTTTGCATCTTCTGTCGAACCTTTTGACGGTAACATGATCGAATTTGGGATGTATGCTTCCATTCCTGAGGAGATTACTTGCGTAATCTCTTCGCAGCAGACTGACAGGTCATCAGTGCCAAAGCAGACTTCGAGCCAAGGAATCTCGTCGGAAGATCGTCCCAGTTTGCAGAATTGTAATGCCAGATTTTGCGAGGCAATGGTGAATCCTTCTGTAGAAGTGGCAATTCACAAACCGTTTTAATAAGTTTGTGGTCGGAAGTACCTAATGGCGGACCAACTGTAATTGTGTACGGACCATCTGTAATTGTGTATTGGACAAGATTGGTGGTTAGAAAAAGATCCAGGAGGGCGGCGAATTCGCCCCTTTCTGAGATTCGAGTTGGTTCGTCTACAAGGTGAGTAAGCCCGCAGCTGATGGCAAATGCTTCAGCTTCTATACCTTCGTTGTCGGTCTGGTTTTGTTTGAGCCAATTGGTGTTGTGGGCATTGAAATCTCTCAGAACGATTATTTCTGAATTGGGATGATCGACCTGTATTGAGTGAAAAGTGGTAGCTAGTGTTGTAAAAAAGAGAGATAGAGAGAGCATATAAACTTGGGTAGTCCTTAGCGGTGAACTTGAGCCACATGAGGTCAAGGTTGTTCGGTTCGAGTTAGAAGCTATCTTCCTTATCTTCTACATGAGAACATCGGTAAAAACAATGTTCCAGCAAGGATTGCCTGTATTAGCGATAAATAGGAGCGTGCTACTTCCTTAAACATCGACTATGATAATAATATAATACCCAATTAATTTGCCAATATGTTCCAAATCAACCTAACGAAGATTCTTCTGATTCCGAAGAAGATGATCGTCATTTTGATAATATTGATGACAAAATGTGTCTTCAGAATCTGACTAACTCTAGGATTTTTTTATAATCTCTGTGTTTTGTGCTTTATTTTTTATATGAAGTAAAAGTTGTTTTATTTTCTTACTAGTAAATTTAAAAATTTATTTTTGTTTCGTATTAGAATATCATAATTTTGTTGTTATTTTTTCGTAAGAAAAAAATTTAATTTGTATTTTTCCATATTTTGACTTTTCAACAACGCTCGGAAAAACAACTCTCCGAGTTGTTAAAGCACTAGTTATAAGTCGCAGGGTACATGGACATTTTTACGGAGCTTTTTGCAAATTTTTTTGGGTTGCAGCGTTTTCATTTCTCTTATTTCGACGACTTTCTTAAATGCATGAAAGTGTTCCCTAACACCTCTTACAACATGTAACAGCAAAGTGAAAAATATAGCTGTACGCTGCTGCGTTTCCAATCCAATTCTCAGACATATTAACCGAATGCTTAAACGCCCATTTCGGTTCGGTTTTGAAACTTCTTCCTTTTTCCACGCCAGCGGACACGTCAATTATTAATAAGCTTCGCCATTGGGCCGCGAAAGGCCACTTTTTATTTAGGATGCGGTTTCTTGTTGAATAACTATTGGTCACGGCCTTAAGCGATTCGCAACGGGCTTATTACATTATTAAACGATTTGTAAGCAGCCAAACAAATACGGTTTAGCCGGTAAAAAATATACAGTTTTTTTAAGAGCATTAGGCGTCCATTCGAATTTGTGAAATTGACAAAAAGGTATTGAAAACTATTTCATTTATAATGAAGCCAATTTTAGTTTATAACGGATTTTTTTGCCTTGTTTTAAATACCCTATTCGTGTGCATCTAGCGTCAATAATCGGCAAACCCAGTAGAGGTAATTTTGGGTTTTGGGTCGTTCTAGCATCGAAAAAATCTGGAGGATCGAAAAAGACAGGTCATTCTAGGAGGACAAACACCATCAAAGGATCAGGAATAAACTTTTGCAATGCCTCAGTGGCTCCAGGAATTTGTGGTCGGTAGCAAAGGCAGTAAGTAATAACTTTTCTCCCCACCATATCAAGCATCAACACTACCATGGCAGAAGTCAAGTTTCATCACCGTGATATTAGTAATATCCTTAAAGAACTAATTACGAAATACCTGCCATCGTGTTAAAGAACTGCGTCAACGAACTAACACTCGTTTTTTCCAGACTTTTTTCTTTGTCTCACCGAAATATTCCCCAACGAGTGCAACCTGTTCCAAAAAAAGGCAAGAAAACCACGCCCTCAAACTATCGCCCAATTGCCTTGCTTCCCATAATCTTTAAAGTCATGGAACTTATAGTCAATCAGCAACTGCTCAAGTACCTCGAGAACAACAGAATAATCAGCGATAATCAATACGGCTTTCGCAAAGAGAGATCGACAGGAGATATATTGGCCTATGTCACTCATATATGGAGTGGCGCAATTGAGAACTACAGAGAGTCTCAAGCGATTGCGTTGGATATTTTGAAGGCACTCGATAGAGTTTGGCATGACGGATTGCTCAACAAACTGCCGTCCTTCGGACTGCCAGCCTCTCTGTGCAGCTGGCTTGCCAGTTTCCTTAGGAACCGATGTCTGCTACACGTTGCGGTTGATGGACACATCTCTAGACACATTCACCATTAACGCGGGCGTGCCTCACGGCGCAATACTTTCACCAACTCTGTTCCTCATCTATATTAATGACCTGCTGACCCAAACGAATAATCCTGTTTACAGTTTTGCAGAATACAGTACCCTTGTCTCCCAATTTAGATCAGAAAAACCTTTACCAGCGATTGATACTTATCAACGCAGACAGGAGCAGATTACAGTAATTAATCAAGACCTGGAGAAAATTCAAACTTGGTGCGACAGAAATTTGGTCCAGTTCAATGCAGCAATGACCCAAGCAGCCACGTTTACCAAGAGGGCCAATAGGGCGGGCCCCGACATCATTATGGCAGGATCGATCATTCCTTCATCCTGGCCAATCGGACTACTGGGTGTCTCGGTCAACAGCAATATGTCCTGGCATGATCAGGTTGCATCACAAAATCAGCCTCCCAGAAGTTTGGTGCGTTATTTCGTAACAAAAAACTGTATACACCGCGGCATAAGACCGTGCTTAGAATATTGCTCACACATCTGGACCCCTATTCTTGAAAGCAAGAGAAGGGAGCGGTCCCTGAGAACTCCCAGGGAGTGTTCCCTCATTTAGGTTCCCTAATAGAAAAACGCCGTATTCTTGAAACACCGTACGCACCGGTGAGTGTCAGGGAGGGAGCATCATCGGGGAACAGCGTTGCCAGTTTGTTCAACCAATGAAATTGCAGAAAATTTTGACGCTTTTCACACACATAACCTCATTTTGTGTTTAGCTAATAAAATTTATATTTAGTTTGTTTTTTTGGAAAGTATTTCTACAGAACATATTGAATTTAAATCCAGACAATTGAGTTCTAAACAAAAAGAAGCAGAGGCAGAGGTTCTTGTGGGCTCAGCTAAAAAAGGGGTGACCATGTCAATTATGTCATGACAGAGGTCCTCATCCACTCTGAATAATTGCACAAATTTTCTATGAGATAATTGAAATGCATTTTTTTTAGGCAAAACACCTCTCCCTATAGCCAATTCTGCCATCGCTTCCTCATCATCCTCATTAATGATGCAATTCCACAGCATTGCATTAAAATTTTCCATATTTATTTTATATATAAATACATGTTTGAAGTCGCTTCACTTAAAACTTAAAACAAACAAACAGAACAACACAATTTTAGGTTAAGTTTCCTATTTCTCTAAATCTCTAGTAAGAGAACTTCAAGTTCTCTTGGGAGTGGTTCTCTCCCCTAATATTTTTTCACAGAATAGGGTGTTCTATACTGTGGGCCAAGCCACTTTTTCATCGCTAATAACTTTTTATGTATTGCACCGATTTGATTTATTGTTGGAGGGTTAGTAGGCTGCTATGTTCTTGTGAGGCCGTCCAGTTTTGATCAAAAAGTTTTAGAAAGGACCGGACTTACGTGTCTTTTTCTAAAATGTTACATTTAATGTCGTTGCAAAAGAAATCTGTTTTACTGAAATTTAAGCTGATACGTTTTTTCGATAGCTAAACTACCGGAAATACACATGCTAAAGCGAGAATGAAACAAATGCAACAACTTTTAAAAATTCTTTGATTTTTAAACAATGTAATGAAAGAAAGGAATGAGAAGCAACTAGGAATTAATACAACTAACAATAGTCAACCGGATTGAGGTCTGGACTGTTTGGAGGCCAACTGTTCTTGCAGAAACCGTACTGTTTCCCGAGATGTATGAGCAGGCGCTCCATCCTGCTGGAATGTGTAGAGATCACAAACATCTTCAATAGCTGGCAACAGATTCGACAGGATATTGCTTTGATAAATCTCAGAGTTTATCTGGTTGTCCACCAAAATTCAGCATCGATATTATACAACGTGAATATCAAATAGTGACTTATTTTAAACGTGACAATTAATCATGTAGCAATATATATGACATTCAAAGTATTGTTGTCAAATTAGGCACCTACAAGTAAGGTGTCATTAAGGTTTTATTAACCCCTTAAGATAAGATTTTAATTAAATCTTTAAGGGAGTCATTCAATTATGGTGCTAGAAAATTAGTACGTATGTTTCCAGCAAAAAATAAATAGTAAGAACTATTTCAAAATTTCTCGCGCATTTAAGTGGAAATGAACCAAGGACGTGGAAGCAAAAGAACAGCAAGAACAGAAGAAAATATTGATAGAGTAAGATATAATATTGCAAATCTAGGACCAGGTCAGACAACTAGTTCAAGAACAGTAAAATAACAGGAATCAAAAGAACGTCAACAAGAAGAATTTTAAAAATAGATCTGGGCTTAAAAATGTATAAAAAAATTTACTGTCAAAAATTAGCACCCGATGTTAAACGGAAAAGGCTGGAACGATGTCAACAACTGCTTCGTATATTCAGGACCCGAGAACAGATCAGGAAAATATAGTTTAGCGATGAAAAGGTATTTTTCCTGCGACAACCTAAAAATACACAGAACACTAGGGTTTATACTACTTCAGAAAAGAGGACAAATATTCCCTTGGAAAGCCTTTTAATTCCTCGCAAATATTTCGTCTCTTCTATTTTGGTCTCCGTTGCCGTATCAGCTATAGGAAATACTTCAATTACTTTTATGGACAACTATATAAACTCTGACATTTATCAAAGCAATACCCTGTCGAATATGTTGCCAGCTATTGAAGAAGTTTGTGATCTCTACACATTCCAGCAGGATGGAGCGCCTGCTCATATATCTCGGGAAACAGTACGGTTTGTGCAAGAACAATGTCCCGATTTTATTGAACCCAACAGTTGGCCTCCAAACAGTCCAGACCTCAATCCGGTTGACTATTGTGTATGGGGACTGTTAGAAAACAAGGTATATTACAACCACACCTTGTTTCAAATTCATCAACTAAAAGATCGGATTGAGGAATGTTGGACAGAATTTCCACAAGAAGTAGTTACAAGTGCAATTGGACAATTTCGCTGAAGGCTGCAAGCAGTTGTCGATAATCGCGGCTGACATATTCAGCTCAAATTTCAGTAAAAGAGATTTCTTTTGCAACGACATTAAATGCAGCATTTTATCAAAACTGGACGGCCTCACAAGAACATAGCAGCCTTCTAACCCTCCAAAAATAAATCAAATCGGTGCAATACATAAAAAGTTATTAGCGATGAAAAAATGTGGAACTTTATTTTGGCCCACAGTGTATACTTTTAAGAGAATCACGCCCATTTCTCTCACAAGTTCTACTCCCTGAGATTCAAGAATAGGGGTCCTGGGGTGCCGCACCAAAGCACGCACTAAAGTTGCTAGATTCCATTCAGAAGAGAGCTGTGCGTCTCATCGGCGACCCGGAGTTTACCCGGAATCTGGATAGTCTAGAACTCCGCAGACATGTGGCCGAGATGTCCCTGTTTTACAGATAATTTCACGGCAGATGTTTCAAGGATTTGGCCCGCTTCATCCCGCCCCTAGCAACGTCTGTCAGACAGTCACGACAGACGGCAAGAGCGCACCATTTCGTCGTACAACTGGAAATACCTAGAACGTCACTTTACAAGAACTCCTTTGTCTGGCGCACTGCATCACTCTATAGAACTCACTCCCAGTACATCTGTTTCCCCCCTAATTACAACCTACAACTATTCAAGAACCGTGTCAATAAACATCTTCGCACACACACCTCTCGTCGAGCGCCATGATTTCCTTTTAGCATGTGTGCCAATGCCATAAAAGAAAAACAATTTGTCCACTGTTTCACCTAAGAAACTAGTTCTTTTTTTTTCTAATGAATACGTTGAAATGAGGATCAGTTCTTTTCGGAGGCTCACATTGAACGAAGCAGACTACAGCAGCGCTCTACCAACATCACCTAACAACAGGAGATTCCATCGATTTCAACAACGCTAGACAAATAGCCACAGTGGACCACTACAAAACTCACATAATCAGAGAAGCTCTAGAAATCGAAAAGAATGGATAGCTCAATAAGCGAGACGACGCTCTCAACATCCCAGAAATTTGGAAATCTTCACTCAAGATTCAAGAGAATCACCCCGGCTTCACTCATCAAACCAACCAGAACATTGCCGAAGCAAGAAAAATGGAACCAACGGAGGCAGAGTCTATGCCACGTTACAATGTGCGCAGACGCCAGCCTATAAAAGCAGACGCACACGGATTCCAGCATCCATCAGTTCGGGGGTTCGGGCTTCGGGCCCACCAGCGGAGCTAGCAACACTGGATAATGCGTCGTGGAGATGAAGAATTTCAAGACGAACGGATTGACACCCGGAATATTGTTTATACATTTTCCA
>MU185818.1:78926-103576 GCA_016904865.1 Pissodes strobi | reverse complement strand
TTTTAGGTAAGAGATTATATTTAATAAGTACCGATTGTGGAATGAAAGGGAAACGCCATACAAATCAATTAAAACGAAATTTTTCATCTCGTAATTTCAATAATGAAAATAATGTTTCAATCACTCCTCGCTCGGAATTAGATAAAGGTATTAACTCTAATATAGGTAGTGATAGTGAGGTAACACAAAACAGTGAAGTGCCAAATGTAACTGACAAGACTACAGTGTTAAGACGTCGAAAACTACCTGCTCGATTAATTGCGGGTAGATACTAAGATATAATTTTAAGGGGGAAGGTGTAATATATGATGATACGTTCCATATCCATATGATGCGCTTACTCTCTAATACTAGAATTGTATCATTTCTTGTTCCCATAGAAGGCACCACCTTTTACAGAATTAGTAATATTAGTATTAAATGGAAGTTCACTCAAGTTGGTGTTTCCTTTTTCCCTCAAGATTTGCATGGTTCATGTTAACCATAATAATATTCATTATACTCTCAGTCGAGTATATAACAAGGGATCGCCAACGTGCGCTTTAGCACAGGGCACAAGAAGAAGAAGAATACTATCGGTAAATAAATCTATATCACACTTTTCTATTATCGCATTACACTCTTAGAGCGTTCTATTCATAGGAGAACAACCTGATGCTGAACAAAGGAACAGTTGTGGCGTTTATTTTTAAATTAATTTTAGAAACTAAAAATCCAATTTCGTGTAATTTTTGGTTGTTAACAATATAATAAACAGACATTGTGGTATATAAAGTACGTCTTTTACTCAACCAAATTCCACTAACAGAGTGCTATATTAGATCATAAAGGGATACATGTTGTGCTTTCTTAAATGCAAATATCCTTTATATCTTTTGTGTACTTTTTCTATCATGTTAGTGTAGGTTTCTGGTTGAACTGCCCTAGTAACAGAAGCATTATAAAAATCTTATGCAGTAGCAGCGATGGCGGATAAGACAGCCGGTGGCGATGACAGTTAGTAGCATTCGTCATGGCGACAGTTTGCAGGAAGCGGCGTTGGTTCGGTGCAAGCTAGGCGAGTTACATTGGCTGATTGATCCCTGTTCTTAGTACAGGGATCTGATCAGCTGCTCGGCTTACATCTTCTTCTTCGAAAACCCGGGCGGATTCTGACGATTCAGCATGATGCGGCCCGATTTTGTTAACTCGGCTAGTGATGAGGATCCTCGGGCACACGATTGACGGCAAATGATGTCGGCGTTCTACCGTTACTACGCAAAAACTGCGGAAGATGCAAAAACTGTTTTACCGGATTTTCGCGACGGTATACTTTATAAAACTGGATTAAGAGTTTTTATATTAGATTCAATGAAAAAAAAAACTGAGCTCTTTCTTCTTAAGACGATTTCGAAATTATTTACACTTGCTGAGCGATTGAGTACTACGCTTGTATTTGGTTCATTTGAATGACATAATTGAGTATAGGTTTTACAGATGAAATAATATGACATAAATATATGACTTTTAACGTTTGAAGTAGTACCCAATTAATTGGTAATCAGGAACAAGGCGAACCACTCCTTTATATATACTTGAAATTTAAGTAGCCGCTAGCATCTCGACAATATCCAGAAAATAATTGTACGTAACGTAACAGCCATTGGATATTTCTCTCTCCATGGGCTACTTTACTGTAGACAATAATGAATGTGGTAGTAGTATGTAATTTGAAATAAAATACGGATGCTAAACAAACATATTTGTGAGCCGGGCGGTAGGGAAATTCCCAAATTGAATAAAATATTTTCTTTGTATTCGTCTCTTCGTATTATTCTATGCGAGTGACATTCAGATATGCTCCCTTGTGGCATTCAAAAATACGCAATTTAATTTCGATCCATGTTGTTGTTTTCGGTATATTTTCCATTTGCAAAATAATTCCAATTATGTTTTTTTCTTCCGTTCACGTTAAAGCGATCGTATGGGACGATCACACAGTAATTATTGATAATTGCATTGCAACCACAACGCCGATTCTGAATTATTATCCAGAAATATAAACCTTACTTATTATTAAGAATAAAATAAGTATTACATGTAAGCCGTTGCTACAAAGTAAAAGATGTCTTTAAATTGTAAAGCCAAGGGAAATTTCGAAAGTAAGGGTTTATATCGGAGGAGAATTTATGTTCTACTTTTTACTTAGTACATATGAAACGTTTACTAAAGGATATAATTTTTTTATAGGGTTTAATGGAGATCAACAGTTTTCATTTTAATTACTTGCCTAAGCAATTGCGTTATTTTTAACTCCCATTTATTCTGCAGTAGTTGCAAAAACTTTCTCGTAATCAATTTCCAAGTTGGTCCACCCCTTGTGAGCTTGAACCCAACTTTTTCTATTCGCTCGATAAATCTGCTGTAAAAGTTGACATGATTATTCTTCGCGCTTCCAACCTCCATAGGACAGGTGGTCCTGTTGATTCTCTTAAAGCATTCGTTCAAGTTCAATGCATTAGAGCACAGTCGATGATTGTACGGTCATCCCACTCTTCTTTGACTACCTCCATGTCTATTTATTTGTTTATTTATTTATTTATTTATCCACGGATAAACCACTTTACATATCTCACTATACAATCAAATAACAATAGACAATGCAAAATTAGTTAAAATACTTATATAAAATCAACTTATCTAAAACAGCCTTCTAACATCACATTTAAAATTTTCAATTGGTTTACCAAAAATACCAATACGGCCCTGGAAAAAATTGAATGTTCTATCAATTCTAGCCAGGGGACCACTCTGACCATAGTTGGTCATGTGAAATGGTACTTTAAAAGTTTCAGTATGCCTGCTACGCCTAGGCGGTACATTTAAATTGATCAACCTCAACAGATCAGGACAATCAATTACAGAGTTCACAATCTTGTGCAAGAAACTCAAATCTGAACAAGTCCTCCTGTCTTCCAGAGAAAGCAACCCCAGTTGAGATCTCAAAAACTCATATGAGTACTCCTCTCTCTGAAGCCCCATTCTATACCCAACAATTCGTAAGAATTTATTTTGCACTCGCTCTAAAATATTAATATGTGTGCGATAAGAAGGAGACCACACAACAGAACTATACTCCAGGATGGATCTAACCAAAGAGCAGTACAATAGTCTAAAAGTGGGTATGTATAATTGACACGATTGCCTACCAACAAACCCCAAGATCTTTAGGGCGCGTGATGTAATCGCTTCAATATGAGAGTTAAAGGTAAGTTTGTGGTCGAGAAGAATTCCAAGATCTTTTATTTCTGAAGAAACCTCCTGATTATTGTTGTCAATTCGATACTGAAAAACTATGGGGATTTGTTTCTTGCCGAAGAATATTTGTTGACATTTTTTAACATTTAGCTCCATTTTATTAAGTTTACACCAATCAGAGAAGAAGGAGATGTCTTCCTGAAGAAGAAGAGCATCTCTAAGAGAATTTACTGGTCGAAAAAAATTTAATGTCATCAGCAATCATTAAAAATTTGCTCTGGTTGGGCATAAAGAAGCCAAGGTCAATCAGGAAAAGACTAAAAGGGATAGGACAGTGCGATCCCTGGGGAACACCGGATGGAACATATATCTCTTTGGACACAGAACTGCCAATTTTTATCATCTGAGACCTGCCAGTCACAAAGCTCTTGAACCATGATAGAAGCGGATCTCTAATTCCTATCGCGTTAAGTAACAGAAAGCTAAGTTTCCAAAAATCAGCAAATTGACCAGCATTAAGTGACAAATTAAAGAGCATTTGAATAGGTATAGGGACCGTGAAAATACACTTTTTCAAGAAAAATTATGGTATACCATCTGGACCGGTGGATAGTTTGGAGGATAGCCGGTGTATACCCTCAAATACCTGTCCCGTAGAGAAACCGCAACTCCTGACGCCCACCAGCATTGGAATATTCTCGTAAGTAACATTCCCTGCCCGACCATCAGAGTAAACAGTTGAAAAATATAAGACAAAGAGAGTACATAGTTGGTTTACATCATGGCTCTCCAAGCCATTGTTTGTCATACATAGTGGAAGGCTATGCGATTTCCTCAGGCCATTAATATAGGTCCAAAATGATCTAGGATTATCTCTCATGTCTCCCTCAACCCTCTCAATATACCTTGTATGGCATATCCGTTCAAGCTCAGCGCACCGCCTACGCAATTTAGCAAAGATATTATAGTGTACATAGTCCCAATGTGCTTTGAACTTTTTATGTGCAATTTTCTTTTTTATTATGAAACTACGAAGCTCTGCGCTGAACCAGACAGGAAATGTTGAGGTTTTAAATCTCCTCACAGGAACAAATATATTCACAACAGAATACAGGATATAGTAAAAAATTTCCACACACTCATTTATATCCCTATTCAATATCAATGAACGCCAATTTATAGTTGCTAAGAAATCATTTGCACCTTCATAATTGCCCTTTTTAAAATCAAAGAAATACTCTTCATACCTTACCTCTTCAGAATGGTCCCCCAATACTGGATTGACCTCAATAGAACTGTGATGTACACTATCAGGAAAAGACGAAGCCACCGCCCTCGCGACAGTCACATCGCTCACACTGGAAAACATAAGGTCCAGAAAAACAGATCGACTATTTGCTATTGTGTTTAGTTGATAAAGATTATGACTACTAAAACCGTTCACCAGTGTAAGCTCCGGACTACCCGCAGGGAAGGTTGCCACTAAACCTAAATTATCATTACTCCAGGATACATCTGGCAGATTATAATCACCCAAAATAAATATCTCAACATCAACAAATTTTTCAAAAATAAAATCAATTGTGCTACAATGATCCGTATATACATCAATAGCTGACGATGGCGGAATGTAAACACAGCCAAGTATATAAAGTTTTCTGTCATATTTAAAATACACAAATACTTGCTCGACCTGATAATCAGGAACCACCAGTCTTCTTGCTCCCAAGAACTTCTTAATAGCTATAAGCACTCCTCCACCACGAAGTTTATCACTTCTAATATCTCGACGATCACATCGGTAGACATCATATTCATTCATGCCAAGCTCAGCATCGTTAAAATCTTTATTTAGCCAAGTTTCAGAAAATGTTAAAACATCACATGGACAAATCCTCATTGACTGCTGCAATATGGGAAGCTTAGTCCTAATACCCCCTACATTTTGGTAAAATACCGACAGCTGATTCGAGTTCAGCTCGACACTGGCGTGGGAAAAACCTGGGAGGCATTATTTGCATTACTGATATTAGATCGAACATAAAACTTTCTTAACATCACACCCACTGGGCAAATTTCAGGAGATATAACTCTGTCCCTAAATACAGCATGCAGTGTTAACTTAAAAGACTGATTATCTCCTTTAACAGGCAGAGCCTCTACAATAATATTACTTCCAATATCTACAAGGTGTTTAATAACATGCGCCTCAATAAATTCAAATTTTACCCAAATAAATGTGAGTTTTCATGTTTTGAGCTCACTCACTGGCAAAATTTTCCATATCCTCAAAATGTCCGTTTCCCCTAACGATATTTTGTTCAGGTCTTTGATATTTAATGTTTTGTTTTCGATTTGGCGGCTTGAAATTAAGGTTATTGGTTTTCTCTTCTTTATTTTTGCTGGCCTTAGCTACCAAAGTGCCAGGGTTGTTACTTTGTTTATTTACAGCGGCATTTTGTTGTTTCCTCTCTTCGCTGCTAATCACAGACGTACTGCCCTCCTTTTCTGCGCAATCCTGATTGACACTTCTGTTGGCAATACTGATGAGCTGCCCCTCTGACTCCTTGCCCCGTAATGTTTTTTGTGAGGTTAAAAGAGTAATTTTCTCCTTGATTTTATTAAATTCGCAACCAAAAGCTTCAAAGCACCCCATCAATCCTAGAACGACAGAATTGAGTGTTTCATTGGACTTAATAAGTTGATCCAAGTCCATATTTTTGGCCGGTTCTTAACCCAAAAGCATGCTAAAACCCACAACTTTCGTTCCTTTCGCGCGAACTGCACAAGCCGCGTGAAAAACAGTTTCAGACTTAATACATTTCACTACTGGTTTAGTTTTCCTTGCACATTTTTCACAATAATATTCAGCAGCAACTTCGTCGCCACTATCACTGTCCGCCATCTTGCACCATATATCATACCTCCTGTTTGTCTGTCTCTGTCCACCACTCTCAAAATAGTTTGTTCCGTGTTGTTCAGAAATACGGAAATTCTTTGATATGGGAATTGCTGCTACCTCAGAAGTAAGATAATCTTCATCTGGTGCGTACTCATCTGATGCCTATTTCAAGTTTGATATTTACGTACGAAAATCGATGTATATTTTTAATGGCACTGACAAGTTAAGTTCAATGATTCTAGCCATTTGACGTGAAGTTTATTATTGATACTGACAATAATTATGGTACTATGGAAATGTTGCGAAATCTTTCTCAGGCTCAGAGTCTACCAGCAAGATATCGATTTTTTTTTTATTTATAGATGTTTTTAGGATCCGTTGTATCATAAAATCGATTTTTGTTAGTTTTTTAAGTGAAAATTTCTTTATTGCCATTGAGTGTGATATGAGGCTCTCTGAAACGGAAACGAGGAAACACTCCCTATGTCTATAAAGCTAACTAGTGCCTCAGAGTCAATTTCAACTCAACATAAAGTTCTCGTGCTTTGCGGCGATGCCTCTGTTATTCTATCTGAATATGTCCGTTCTAAATGATTTGTTTACTCTATCAACGAAAATGCAATACAGCGGTGTACATACCTATGTTGTCAATTTCAACTGGAAAATTATTTAACGTAGGAATGCAAACCTCTCCTATTGTACGCAGAATTGCATTATCAAAACTGTAAAGGTTGCAAACAGGTGTACAATAAAGATTATGGGCGTCACATTAGAGCCAGTTTATTTGATTTGAAAAAATTCATTAAAATATTCTTTTGGTGACCCCAATAAATTCAAAATCTAAGTGAGCAGCCACACTGCCGGATTCAAAAAAATAAATGAAAAGGCAAGCTGCCTCGTTCGCTCTAGAATAAACTCCGGGGAAGGGCACAACTGGTCCAATTGGTGGTCTAAGTGCAAGGCCCGCTGGGGGCCACCCCTTCTGATACTGATGCTGAACTCCGGGGAAAATCCGAAAAAATAATTTAATTTTAATACCTGGGTTTTTATACAAGCATTTATATCATTATTTCACCCATTAACAGAAGGTGTAAGATATTATAAACATAGCACAAACATATATTAGAAAACTCATTGCCTCCATCAACGGGAACATAAGCTTAGACTAGACCAAACTAAGAGAGGAACAGATTGAGCCTAAAATTGGTCATCGTGGTCGAAAGAAACGATTTCGAGTGCCTGTGGCAACTACCAGGTAGGCTTTCAGAAGGATATATTTCAGGTCAGGGGGGAGAGGGGAGTGTGCTAAAGCAAGGGGCAAACAACCTTAAAAGACTCGGATTCTATAGGCTCTTTTTTGGGGGACTTCCGTTTTTTCGAGATAGAGAGCTATTTTTGAGGCCTGGCCCCCACCTTGAGTTCTTCTTTGTACTCAAACTTTCGAAAACGGAAAATCGCCATTATCGATCCCTTAACTATTCATTCAAAGGAAGATTGTCCATATAAAGAATATTTTCGGTTAATGACGTACCGGCTCCTAAATGAGAAAAATCGTAAGTCCAAAACTTTGGGGTTTACGAAAAAAAGCATTTACGACGAAAGGGATACTTTTACTCTATCAACGGAAATGCAATACAGTGGTGTGCCTATGCTGCCAGTTTCAACTTGTAACAATCATTTGGATATGCTCGTTCCAATGTCAGTAATTTTGAATTTTCTGTAACAATTCGCGGTTAAATATTCAAAAACAATTAATTCATTTTCTTACACTCACAAACTTCAATATAATCTAGCAGGCCATTGGAATTCTTTTTAATGTGGTTGATTTGTCTACGCTACTGGCTGCAGGCATACAGTATATATGGTTGCCTGTATCTTGAATTTAATATGAAAAGGTGGCGATGTAGATAGGCAACTAGCAGTTCATTTATTAATCTTACAGCTTTTCTATAGTTTGTGATATAACTAGGTGCTTTGTTTTGACAGTTGCATAGTTCTGAATATCTTGTGAAGGAGATTTGATCAAGTTTTTGTAGAATGTTCAACTCGGATATTGTAGGTTGATTTCGTATGTATCCTGCCGAAATAATTTTTTGTGAGTCTGGGTGCCTTTCGATTAGACCTTCAGGCCTAAAAAGGTGACAGGCGGTGACGGAGGCGTCAAAATGTTTTTTTTATTTCTCTGGAAATTGATGGCAGCTAGGATGGATAGCAATAATTTTTGAGTCCATGGCATTCTAGTATGGACTTTTCGATACCTGAAGGAGAGCCGACCAACAGGTAATTATTTGAGTGATGGCGAGTTTTTTTAGCAGCACGAGGATTTGATACGTCTGATTTTCGTTTTATTTTATTTCAGGCTCTTAACTTAACTCCTAACTATACTCTGAACTCTATTCTTAATTCCACCTCACTCTACTCTAATTTTAATTCTGCTTGAATGGAATCATGAATTTGAACTAGTTAAAAGAGAGTGAGTAATTTCACTTCAGATGGGCAAATGGGGAGACTGTAGGAGAGGATCGGGAGATTCCAGGACGCAGTTCCATTCCTAAAATCGTAGCCTGGTGGGTAGCAATGAAATTGTTGATTGGAAAGTGGAGATTAAATGGTCGGTATGACTCCATGGTTATGAAACCATTCTGCTGAAGAAGCGTAGGAGCCCAGGGCATTCTTCTCTGGAATCCCAAAAAGATAAGTGATCTATTTTTAGAAATGTTTGCACAACTCCTCATTATTTGTTTTTTTTTTAACAGAAAACCAACATTTTAAAGTTTAATTTTAGGTATCTTTGACCTATCTCATAGATTTGTCGTTTACTGTATTATTGATTTATCTTGTACATTTATCTTATTGTACAGTTATCTTACCGTATCTCAAAACGAGGTTATATATCTTTAACTTTATGCTTCCTAACTTGGATTTTGATCTGATCAATCAAAATAATTATATTTAGTGAGTACCTACTGTATATTATAGTGCTTAAGTACTCTGTACGTACTCGGTATTAATCTTAGAACTTTCAATTTGTAAATTTTTGTAAACTATTTTTCTTAATTATCTTTTTCTAGTTACTAGATGGCAAGTAGTGATGTTATTTGGCTATATTTAATTTTTTTCCAAAGGAA
Organism: Pissodes strobi; assembly: GCA_016904865.1. NCBI lineage: Eukaryota > Metazoa > Arthropoda > Insecta > Coleoptera > Curculionidae > Pissodes > Pissodes strobi. Next base: position 94,309 of record MU185818.1, on the reverse strand, counting down.
CCTAGGCTTGGAATTTAAATTGACAATATAAATTTTTCAAGGGTAAGCCTTAAATTTAATATAAATTGAATTTCTCTCAGAGACGTCTGTTAGATTTTACAATTAATTATCTCCCGATTTTGACAGATTTTCTAAATATCATAGGTAATCGAAGTTCGATAGTTTGACTTTGATTTGATTTTGCTCAATTTTCTCAATCTCTCTGAAAACTTATACGAGTTTCGGACGTCCATCGCCAAAATACACTTTTTAATAATATGTTTAGTGTTCTGAAGCATGGCTCCGCCCAATTTCAATGTTCTTTTAGTTGTAACGCTGCAAAACGCTTTAATGAACTTTCTATTGGTGTTAGAGAGCCCCTAGTCCAGAAGTGATCCGTCGGAGTGAGATCTAACTTAATAGTTCTTGCGTAACATTGCACTTACTTATATTACATACATATTGTTGCTCTCGTTCGTATTTAGTTTTTATTTGTATTTTAGCTTAAGTAAAGTATTTCATCATTTTATATTGTATAAGTCTATTTATCTGAAGGGAGGTTGTACAAGAGCAAACTTAATGGATACCGCCCCCCCCCCCATAAATATAATTTTGTTGGCAAATAAATGTCCTTTTTATTTATTTATTTATTTATTAGAGCCATTGGTGGGTAATCACCAGTTTATTTGAATGAAGAAAAATTAATTAAAATTGTTAATGCGTCCATCTTTTGGCAAACCCAAAAAATTCAAAAACTAAGTGAGCTGCCACCCTACCGGATATAAAAGAAATAAATGAAATGGCAAGCTGCCTATCCGCTATAGAATAAACTCCGGGAAGAATACAACGGACTCATTCGGTGGTTTGAGTGCAAAACCCGATTTTATATATGCATTTATATCATTATTTCACCCATTAACAGAAGATGTAAGTTATTATTAACATGGCACAAACATATATTAGAAAACTCATTGCCTCCATCAACGGGAACATAAGCTTAGACTGGACTAAACTAAGAGAGGGCGATGGTCAGATTGAGCCTAAAATTGGTCTACGGGGTCGAGAGAACTACCAGGTAGGCTTTCAGAAGGATATTTTTTTTTCGGCCGAAAGTTATTAAAGTAGGTCAGGGGGGAGACGGGAGTGTGCTAAAGCAAGGGGCAAACAACCATAAAAAGACTCGGATTCTATAGGCCCTTTTTTGGAGGACTTCCGTTTTTTTCGAGGTAGAGGGTTAAAATCTGGGTGAGAGGAGAAGTGAGAAAGACCCCGATTTCGAATCCGACCTCGGCTGAAACTGCAGTCGCTAAATTTCGCGGTAGAGGACTGACGAAGTAAAAGATTTTTTTATACCAAGGGCTCAAAACTTTCCAGGTCGAGAGGCCTAGAAGCCATTTGTTCTTATTTTTGAGGCCTAGCCCCCACCTTGAGTTCTTCTTTGTACTCAAACTTTCGAAAACGAAAAATCGCCATTATCGATCCCAATGGAAAATTGTCCGTATAAAGAACAATTTCGGTTAATGACGTACCGGCTCCTAAATGAGAAAAATCGTAAGTCAAAAACTTTGGGGTTTACGAAAAAAAACATTTACGACAAAAGGGATACTTTTACTCTATCAAGGGAAATGCAACACAGCGGTGTGCCTATGCTGCCAGTTCCAACTTGTAACAATCATTTGGATATGTTCCAATGTCAGTAATTTTGAATTTTCTGTAACAATTCACGGTTGAATATCCAAAAACAATTAATTTATTTTCTTACATTCACAAACTTCAATATAATCTAGCACGCCATTGGAATTCTTTTTAATGTGGTTGATTTGTCTACGCTACAGACTGCAGGCATACAGTATATATGGTTGCCGCTATCTTGAATTTGTATGTAGATAGACAACTAGCAGTGCATCTATTAATCTTACAGCTTTTCTATAATTTGTGACATAACTAGGTGCTTTGTTTTGACAGATGCATAATTCTGAATATCTTGTGAAGGAGATTTGATCAAGTTTTTCTAGAATGTTCAACTGGGATATTGTAGGTTGATTTGGTATGTATCCTGCCGAAATTTTTTTTGTGAGTCTGGGTGAATAAAACCGATGGTAGCTGAAGCACGGTCCCTCTTCGATTAGACCTTCAGGCCTAAAAAGGCGATAGCCGGTGACGGAGGCGTCAAAATGTTTTTTTTTAATTTCTCTGGAAATTGATGGCAGCTAGGATGGATAGCAATCATTTTTGAGTCCATGGCATTCTAGTATGGATCATCCGACACTGAAGAAGCGCCGATCAACAGGTAATTATTTGAGTGATGGCGAGTTTTTTAGCAGCAAGATGATGCCATTTTGATACATCTGATGTTCGTTTTATTTTATTTCAGGCTCTTAAGTCAACTCCTAACTATACTCTGAACTCTATTCTTCATTCTACCTAACTCTACTCTAATTTTAATTCTGCTTAAATGGAATCATGAATTTGAACTCGTTAAAAGAAAGTGAGTAATTTCACTTCAGACTGTAGGAGAGGATCGGGTGATTCCAGGACGCAGTTCCATTCCTTAAATCGTAGCCTGGTGGGTAGCAATGTAACTGTTGATTGGGAAGTGGAGATTAAATGGTCGGGATGGATCCATGGTTCTGAAACCATTCTGCTGAAGAAGCTTACGAGCCCTGGGCATTCTTCTCTGGAATCCCAAAAAGATAAGTGATCTTTTTTTAGAAATGTTTGCACAACTCCTCATTATTTGATTTTTTCTAACAGAAAAACCAACATTTTCAAATTTAATTTTAAGTATCTTTAACCTATCTCACAGATTTGCCTTATCTTACTGTATTATTGATGAATCTTGTACATTTATCTTATTGTACAGTTATCTTACCGTATCTCAGAACGGGGTTATATATCTTTAACTTTATGATTCGTAACTTGGATTTTGATCTGATCAATCAAAATAATTATCTTTAGTGAGTACCTACTATATATTACAGTGATTAAATACTCTGTACATACTCGGTATTAATCTTGGAACTTTCAATTTGTAAATTTTTGTAAACTATTTTTCTTAGTTATCTTTATTCTAGTTACTACATAACAAGTAGTGATGTTATTGGGCTATGTTTAATTTTTTCCAAGGGTACCTAGGCTTGGAATTTAAATTGACAATATAAATTTTTCAAGGGTAATTTAATATAAATTGAATTTCTCTCAGAGACGTCTGTTAGATTTTACAATTATCTCCCGATTTTGACAGATTTTCTAAATATCATAGGTAATCGAAGTTCGATAGCTTGACTTTGATTTGATTTTGCTCAATTTTCTCAATTTTTCTGAGAAGCTTATACGAGTCTCGGACGTCCATCGCCAAAATACACTTTTTAGTAATATGTTTAGTGTTCTGAAGCATGGCTCCGCTTAATTTCAATGCTCTTTTAGTTGTAACGCTGCAAAACGCTTTAATGAACTTTCTACTGGTGTTAGAGACTCCCCTAGTCCAGAAGTGATCCGTCGGAGTGAGATCTAACTTAATGGTTCTTGCGTAACATTGCACTTACTTATATTACATACATATTGTTGCTCTCGTTCATATTTAGTTTTTATTTGTATTTTAGCTTAAGTGAAGTGTTTTACCATTTAAATTATTGTATAAGTCTATTTATCTGAAGGGAGGTTGTATAAGAGCAATCTTATACTGGATACCCACCCCCCCCCCCTATATATATAATTTTGTTATCCAGTCTTTTGGCAAATAAATGTCCTTTTTATTTATTTATTTATTTATTAGAGCCAGTGGTGGGTAATCACCAGTTTATTTGAAGGAAGAAAAATTAATTAAAATTGTTAATGCGTCCATCTTTGGCAATCCCAAAAAAATCAAAAATTAAGTGAGCTGCCACCCTACCGGATATAAAAGAAATAGATGAAATGGCAAGCTGCCTATCCGCTATAGAATAAACTCCGGGGAAGGGTACAACGGACTCATTTGGTTGTTTAAGTGCAAAACCCGATTTTATATATGCATTTATATCATTATTTCACCCATTAACAGAAGATGTAAGTTATTATTAACATGGCACAAACATATATTAGAAAACTCATTACCTCCATCAACGGGAACATAAGCTTAGACTGGACTAAACTAAGAGAGGGTCATGGTCAGATTGAGCCTAAAATTGGTCTTCGGGGTCGAGAGAACTACCAGGTAGGCTTTCCGAAGGATTTTTTTTTTCCGGGCGAAAGTTATTAAAGTAGGTCAGGGGGGAGAGGTGAGTGTGCTAAAGCAAGTCGCAAACAACTTTAAAAAGACTTGGATTCTATAGGCTCTTTTTTGGGGGACTTCCGTTTTTTCGAGATAGAGAGCTAAAATTTGGGTGAGAGGGGAAGTGAGAAAACCCCCGATTTCGAATCCAACCTCGGCTGAAAACTGCAGTCGCTAAGTTTCGCGGTAGAAGCCTGACGAAGTAAAAGATTTTTTTATACCAAGGGCTCAAAACTTTCCAGGTCGAGAGGCCTAGAAGCCATTTGTTCTTATTTTTGAGGCCTGGCCCCCACCTTGAGTTCTTCTTTGTACTCAAACTTTCGAAAACGGAAAAAACCTTTAATCCCTTAACAATTTATTCAAAGGAAAATGGTCCATATAAAGAATATTTTCGGTTAATGACGTACCGGCTCCTAAATGAGAAAATCGTAAGTCAAAAACTTTGGGGTTTACGAAAAAAAACATTTACGACAAAAGGGATACTTTTACTCTATCAACGGAAATGCAATACAGCGGTTTGCCTATGCTGCCAGTTCCAACTGTAACAATCATTTGGATATGCTCGTTCCAATGTCAGTAATTTTGAATTTTCTGTAACAATTCACGGTTGAATATCCAAAAACAATTAATTTATTTTCTTACATTAACAAACTTCAATATAATCTAGCGCGCCATTGGAATTCTTTTTAATGTGGTTGATTTGTCTACGCTACAGACTGCAGGCATACAGTACTGTTTGCCAAATGAAAGAACCTGCACGGAAAGAATGCGGGCAAAAAATATCCTCGCATATTTAGATGCTGCCACATTTTTTTCCCAATAATCTTAATTTATTTTCTGTCTAGTTTCCTATGGTGAATTTACATATTTAAATTTCCTACTTGAATACTTAATTTTGTTATTTTCCTTAATACTACTGTCTTCTATTATTTACTATTTCATTTACACAGGGAAATACGGAATACGCAATAAGTATACTATAACATTTATCATGTTTATATTTTATTCGCCTTCAAGCTATTTAAAATACGCGACAATAGGCAACAGTGCGACATTTACTTGATTTTTAGCAGGGAGGCAACTTCGTGATTGGTCGCAGGATATATTAAATACATTTTGACCCTAGACCAACACCTAATTTTTTTTACATATTTTAAAATTTCGGCAGCGACTTGCTTTAGCCATTGGCGTGGAAATTGCCGATGCCGAACTGTGTGGTTATTTATATTATTTGGTTTGTAGGGTCTGGTGATATATAGGTTTTGTCGATTTTGGAAATTCTCTTTTTTCAATAGAAAGGGGGTGTCCTATATAGTAGTTTAAGCCAAAAAAGTCGAAAGATCCGCTACATTTGAACCGAAAAAATGCCCTCAAAGTTCGAGTTTTGACACAAATTTTCAGCACCACTTCACAAAAGCACTAGAAATGTAAACAAAACACATCTGAAAATCAATTGTCGGGTGAAAATATTAACTAGGATACATTTGCGTCGAACGAGAGACCTCCGTTTTGTTCCGGTCCTAATTTAAAGCGACTCATAGCCATAGCCCCATTAAACAAAATTAAATTTTACTTGTAAATATCCATCCTCCTTTTTACTGTCAACTGTCACAATAGCCAAAACAAAGATTTTTAAGAAGGCACACTGTTGCCAGACGTTTACTGTTGTTTCGTTAGCAAAATTCATTAGAAAAATGGTGCGCTATAAGCGCAGCTTATTCACTACCAGCTAGTCATCTTGCGGCGGCATCCTTTGATTTGGGAAAGTCAATAACCAAGTTTTGCAAATTTTAGAAGAGGATCATGACTAAATATTGTTTTAAACGCCTGGGCATCTGAATAATATCTACTTTTGACAGTTCGTTTAATTTAAAATATGCTTTTTCTACTAGCGTGCGTAAAGTACTCACTTTACGCACTCTCTAAGATTCGTAAAATAGGCTTTTTTATGTGCAGTGCCTAAAATAAGTTATTTTACGCACTAGTGCGTAAAGTAAATCTGACATATTTTTTGACACTTAGGGCAATGCGTAAAATAATTTATTTTACGCACTAGTGCGTAAAGTAATTTAATAATATTTATGTTTTTTCATATATTTTTCGGTAGTAGAAAAAATGTTGTATGCTACTCATGTGTAAATTACCCTTTTTTATTCAATTTCAATTAAATTTTTATCAATATTCCCATTCATAAAAAAGGTTCACTTTACACACTTGTTGCATATATAACTATTTTATCGTCTAAACTCCATTTAAAAACTATTTTAAAACGCACAATTGTATAAAAATCCGAAATTTCTGAACCTCTCAGGGCGATAGCCGAGGCTTCCGACGAATTTGTCATCTATTTTGAAGCGAAAATTAATTTTAAATTCAACTGTGGAACTGAACCGCTCAGGGCGCAGTGCCCGACACTCTAACTTTCCGATTTCGATAGAGTTGACTAGCTGGTAGTGAATAAGCTGTACTATAACTGTCTCTACTCTTTTTTTTATTTAGGTGAATGATTTTTTTATTGCAGTAGCACATCCTATATTGCTCGACGAGCGGTGTATATGCGAAGATGTTGATTGACACGGTTCTTGAATAGTTGGTTTGGGGAACAGATGTCCTGAGAGCATATTCGCATGTAACAGGCAAGATGTCCATTCGGCAATGCCGATCGTTTCTTCATATGTGAAGTGCACGATAGCATTTAGTCAGATGTCGTGACTGTTACATAGAATCAACAAATAAGTCTTCAATTGTTTTAACACTTCATGCATGGCCCTCCGCTCGCTTCGCTCGCTACGGGGGCTAAACAAAGAGAAACTAACCAAGTGCTAACCAAAACTAACCCAAAATAAAAAAAAGTTAAATAAAAATTTTGGATTAGTTTTGGTTAGAACCTGGTTAGTTTCTATTTGTTGAGCCCCCGTATAGAGAGCGAAGCGAGCGGAGGGCCATGCATGAAGTGTTTAAATGGGAGTGAGTTCCACAGTGATGCAGTGCGCCAGACAAAGGAGTTCTTGTAAAGCGATGTTCTAGCTGTTTTCAGTTGTACGACGAACCGGTGCGCTCTTGCCGTCTATCGTGACTGTCTGACAGGCGTTGTCAGGGGCGGGATAAGGCGGGTCAAATCCTGGGAACATCTGCCGTAAAAGTATCTGTAAAACAGGGATTTCTCGGTCACATGTTTGCGGTGTTTCAGACTATCCAGATTCCGGGTCAACTCCGGGTCACCGACGAGACGCACAACTCTCTTCTGAACGGAATCCAGTAGCTTTAGGGTGTGCTCTGGCGTGGCACCCCAGATGTGTGAGCAATATTCTAAGCACGGTCTTATTTGCGCTTTGTAAAGCAAGAGCAACTGCTGCGGTGTATACATTTTTTGTTGCGAAATAGCGTACCAAGCGATTTTGCGACGTTAGCAACGTGGTCATGTCAGGACATATTGCTGTTGACCGAGACCCCCAGTAGTCCGATTGAATGAAGATGAAGGGATGGTCGATCCTGCCATAATGATATCATTGCCCGCCGTATGGTAAACGTGGCTGCTTGGATGATTGTTCAATGTGCATTTGCATTCATGCATCGGAATAAAAGGGACACTCATACGATTACACTATTCCTTTGTATGTATATATTTGTCAAATATTTCACTTCATACATGGCCCGCTCGCTCCGGGGGCGTAACCAAACAAACTCAACCCAAACTAACCCAAGACATTCCCAAATGAGGAAAAACAAACTAAAAAATATTTGCATTTTCGACTGACAAATTAAATTTTTTTTTATTTCCGGCATGCCTTGGGTTAGTTTGGGTTAGTTTTGTTTGGTTGCGCCCCCGAAGCGAGCGGAGGGTCATGCGTGAAGTGGAATATTAAATGTACTTAAATAGTAAACAACACTGTTATTCCCCATAAGAAAATGTGCAACTTTTGGAAACACTGTGCCAGGCCCCCGGTGTCGGTTACTAAAATTTCATTATTTTCACGTTACAATTTCAATATTTTCACGTTACACCTGGAAAAGTCGTAGTGGAAGTTTGCCCTTCTAGGGCAATTTAGGCTCAAAACGCGGATATTTTTTCTGCTCAAATGTGGCGAATCCTCCGATTTTTTTGGCTTAAGCTACTCTACTCTAGCGAAAAAAAAGAAAATTTTTAAAATCGACACAACCTCGCCCAAGCTCTAACTAAGCCGGATAGAGATCTTTACTGGCTGAATTTTCTTACGAAAAAGGCCATAATTGAAAATAGACTAGACTAGACAACCTATATATCATCAGATCCTTAATTTGATGAATCTTTGAAGATTTTTAACCTTTCTTATATTTTTCTTGCATTTGGTGATTATTATACGCGGTTAACTAATTTTTATATATTTCGGATAACTCTCTTAACTGAACTCTCTAAATTAAAATTTTTATTACATAACAATTCCGAACGTTCTATAAACAGCGTTTTGGAACATACTTGCTTCAATATTGCCTAGCTTTTAATACAAAAATTGAATGCTAGAGAATTTATATGAATTAGCTACGATAAACCGTTTTTTTCCAAATTAAGCGACGTCATCAATGACGTAAATACAAAACCTTCGGGAAACGAACTCTACTTACAACATATTTATGTAATACATACAACAAATAATATCATAGAATACTATCCTTATTATAAAAATGAGATATTATTATATGGCATATTTTGTACTATAAGACTGTAATATAAAAAAAACTGTAATTAATTTTAACGTCTTAAACTAATCAATATTATCAATAATAATATGGTAAGAATAACCTCGTACGCCTATGGGAAGGCAAGATTTTTTACGTGCTAGTCCCCTACCCCCTTCAGTCGTTGTTAAGGTTCACTCGCTTGGCGCACTGTATATATGGTTGCCGCTATCTTGAATTTGTATGTAGATAGGCAACTAGCAGTGCATCTATTAATCTTACAGCTTTTCTATAATTTGTGACATAACTAGGTGCTTTGTTTTGACAGTTGCATAATTCTGAATATCTTGTGAAGGAGATTTGATCGAGTTTTTGTAGAATGTTCAACTGGGATATTGTAGGTTGATTTCGTATGTATCCTGCCGAAATAATTTTTTGTGAGTCTGGGTGAATAAAACCGATGGTAGCTGAAGCACGGTCCCTCTTCGATTAGACATTCAGGCCTAAAAAGGCGATAGGCGGTGACGGAGGCGTCAAAATGTTTTTTTTTTAATTTCTCTGGAAATTGATGGCAGCTAGAATGGATAGCAATAATTTTTGAGTCCATGGCATTCTGGTATGGATTATCCGACACCTGAAGGAGCACCGACCAACAGGTAATTATTTGAGTGATGGCGAGATTTTTTTAGCAGCACGAGGACGTCATTTTGATCCGTCTGATGTTCGTTTTATTTTATTTCAGGCTCTTAACTCAACTTCTAACTATACTCTGAACTATATTCTTAATTCTACCTAACTCTACTCTAATTTTAATTCTACTTAAATGGAATCATGAATTTGAACTGGTTCGAAGAGAGTGAGTAATTTCACTTCAAATGGGCAAATAAGGAGACTGTAGGAGAGGATCGGGATATTCCAGGATGCAGTTCCATTCCTTAAATCGTAGCCTGGTGGGTAGCAATGTAACTGTTGATTGGGAAATGGAGATTAAATGGTCGGGATGGCTCCATCGTTATGAAACCATTCTGCTAAAGGAGCTTACGAGCCCTGGGCATTCTTCTCTGGAATCCCAAAAAGATAAGTGATCTTTTTTTAGACATGTTTGCACAACTCCTAATTATTTGATTTTTTAACAGAAAAACCAACATTTTAAAATTTAATTTTAAGTATCTTTAACCTATCTCATAGATTTGCCTTATCTTACTGTATTATTGATTAATCTTGTACATTTATCTTATTGTACAGTTATCTTACCGTATCTCAGAACGAGGTTATATATCTTTAACTTTATGCTTCGTAACTTGGATTTTGATCTGATCAATCAAAATAATTATCTTTAGTGAGTATCTACTATGTATTATAGTGATTACATACTCTGTACATACTCGGTATTAATCTTGGAACTTTCAATTTGTAAATGTTTGTAAACTATTTTTCTTAATTATCTTTATTCTAGTTACTAGATAACAAGTAGTGATGTTATATAGCTATATTAAATTTTTTCCAAAGGAACCTAGGCTTGGAATTTAAATTGACAATATAAATTTTTCAAGAGTAAGCCTTAAATTTAATATAAAGTGAATTTGAGAGAAAGACGTCTGTTAGATTTTACAATTAACTATCTCCCGATTTTGACAGATTTTCTAAATATCATAGGTAATCGAAGTTCAATAGTTTGACTTTGATTTGATTTTGCTCAATTTTCTCAATCTCTCTGAAAACTTATACGAGTTTCGGACGTCCATCGCCAAAATACACTTTTTAATAATATGTTTAGTGTTCTGAAGCATGGCTCCGCCCAATTTCAATGTTCTTTTAGTTGTAACACTGCAAAACGCTTTAATGAACTTTCTATTGGTGTTAGAGAGTCCCCTAGTCCAGAAGTGATCCGTCGGAGTGAGATCTAATTTAATGGTTCTTGCGTAACATTGCACTTACTTATATTATTACATACATATTGTCAACCGTAATAGATACAGTGTCGGTCAAATTAAGGCAAAATGGCGCATTTAGGTGCCTAACAATATGCCCTTTAGAAAGTTTTAAAATTCCGAGTATTTACGGAGATATCAGGAAAAAACGAAATTTTGAAAAATCGTTTTATTTTTTCCTGGGCTTATTTAAAAACGGATTTCAAATCTAATTGCAATTTTTTCCGCTCTATCCAATGATGATATCCAGTTTGAAATCCGACGTTTCGTCTTCAAGGGATCATCATCAACTCTCTTTTTTTATCGTTTTTCAGATGGTATTAGCGTTATTAATATGAGTATGTGTTTTTATTTTTTTTTTAATTTTTAATATCTTTTTATTATTTTTATTTTATATGTTTTGCTTTGGCGTTATTTTAAATAATTTAAGGTAGGTAGTTTTAAAATTTTCATATTCTATAAAAATATTTTATTTGTGTTTTATATTAAGTGGAAAATTGGAGCTCGTATTAAAAATAAAAATACCAAAATTATATTTACGAGAATATGGCCATGAACTATTACTCAAACAAGTTGCATAGTGCAATTTAACCAATTAAAAAATTTATTTAATAGAGAACATCAACAATTTTAATACGCAATTTTCCACTTAATACAAATCACAAAATAAAATATTTTTAAAAATTTCAAAGGTACCTGCCTTAAATTATTCAAAATTACGCCAAAGCAAAATAAATATTTAAAAAAATTATAATAAAAATAAAAAAAATTAGGAATAATAAAAACACATAATCATATTAATATCGCCAATACCATTTGAAAAACGATAAAAAAAATTAAAGTTTGTATTTAAAAAAAGAAAGTTGACGATGATCCCTTGAAGACGAAACGTAGGATTTCAAACTGGATGCCATCATTGGATAGGGCGGAAAAAGTGACAATGCAAAAGTGCAATTCAATTTCAAATCCGTTTTAAATAAAAAACGATTTTTCAAAATTTCAGTTTTTTCCGGATATCTCCGGAAATACTCGGAATTTTAAAACTTTCTAAACGGCATATTGTTAGGCACCTAAATGCGCAATTTTGCCTTAATTTGACCGACACTGCATCTCTTACGGTTTTCGAGTTCCCCATACATAGACACGAATTCGAGCCACCCTGTGCATACACGGTATTAATCTTGGAATTATCAATTGGTAAATTTTTGTAAACTATTTTTCTTAATTATCTTTATTCTAGTTACTACATAACAAGTAGTGATATTATTGGGCTATGTTTAATTTTTTTCCAAGGGAACCTAGGCTTCAAATTTAAATTGACAATACAAATTTTTCAAGGGTAAGCCTTAAATTTAATATAAATTGAATTTCTCTCAGAGACGTCTGTTAGATTTTACAATTATCTCCCGATTTTGACAGATTTTCTAAATATCATAGGTAATCGAAGTTCGATAATTTGACTTCGATTTGATTTTGCTCAATTCTGAAAAAAATTTTGATCAGAATTAATTTGGGATAGTGTAATGAAATATTCTTGACTTATTAGTGGGCTGAATGTCTTATGGGCTATTAGCTTATCAGGACTATTAATTTTAAATAGGGTCGTATGGAAAATTTCATATACATTACCTATCTCATTATATCGTAGTCTAGGATCAGTTCTTGTTAACTATTGCTTATTCAATCTTACCTATACCGAGTGTTAATTGGTAGTTGGAATTCAGATGAAAATGTGGAGGATACTCACGAGAGTCAAGAATTATTATTAAAAATTGTTAGGAAAACATATCTTTTATTTCTTGTGTTTACTTTCCTTACATCGGTGTCTTATTACAGATAATGTAATCTGACAATTTAGTTATTTTTTTCTTATCTTTCGGTCTACTTTAGACCTGGCGCCCATATATAATTAACCTTTCAGAATACGAACTCACACAGGGTAACTCAAGGAACATTTAGCTCTTACTTTTATTTATCCAAATAATTTCAATTAAAATTGAAACAAAAATTTAAAAATTAAAATAATAAATTTCAACGCGGAGAGTTGAAATGTTATAAACTGGACAATTATTTAACAGAGTTGAAAATGTTATAAACTGGACAATTATTTAACAGAGTTGAAAATGTTATAAACTGGACAATTATTTAACATAGTGATGCAAACCTGTTCTATTGTAAGCAGAATTGCATTAGCAAAACTGTAAACAGGTAACTTGTACCACAAATATATGGGATCTCACATTAGTAAGTAACTTATATTAAATTAAAGATCCATTATCTACATAAAGATATATTTAATTCTCGTATTAAATTGAGATTGACTGATTCCTTGGTCTTGTCGCACCTATCTTACTGAAGCATTATCTTGTAGCCCTTTTGCAGAGGGATTGACTGAGTCTTCAAAGGTTGCAAAATGCTTGTATCCGTTTTAGTTATAATCTGCGGAAGTTTGATTACGTGTCTGCAAGCTTTTCGCACTCTGGCTGGCTTAATCTCGAGGATCGTTTTCGAATACAATTTCTTAATATAGTATTTAAAATAATTTTTGATGTGTAAACATCTTACGCGGCAAATGGGACGGAAATGTGTAAACCGATGCTAGCCGCTAGGGCGGTATTATTATGCAATTTTGCCATTTAAAATCATTTTAAACGAATTTTAGACGATAAAAAAGGCTTGTTTTAAATTAAACGAACCGTCAAAAGTATTATATATTAATTATTTTAAACTTTGTTATTAAACCTAATTTTTATTCTATGAACAAGCTAAAATGTGTAGGCAACGGCCACAGCACGTTGAAAATGCCACTTCTCATCCGATCACTGAAGTTAAGCAACGTCGGGCGTGGTCAGTACTTGGATGGGTGACCGCTGAAGAACACAACCTGCTGTTGTGATTTTTTTTACAATCGATGTCATTATAGGATATGTTTACACATCAGTGCCTCGAGTACTAGCAGACTTGTTTTTTTTTTTCTTTCAAGAGCCCCATATCTCTCTGAAAAGCTTATACGAGTCTCAGACGCCCATCGCCGAAATACACTTTTTAATAATATGTTTAGTGTTCTGTTCTGTAGCATAGCTCCGCCCAATTTCAACGCTCTTTTAATTGTAACGCTGCAAAACACTTTAATGAACTTTCTATTGGTGTTAGAGAGTCCCCTAGTCCAGAACTGTTTCGTCGGAGTCTGAGAAACTTCGCTAGACAACAGATTGATCTAACTTAATGGTTCTTGCTTAACATTGCACTTACTTATATTACATAGATATTGTTGCTCTCGTTCATATTTGGTTTTCATTTGTATTTTAGCATAGGTAAAGTGTTTAACTATTTTATATTGTATAAGTATATTTATCTGAAGGGAGGTTGTATAAGAAATAAATAAAATGGCAAGCTGCCTATCCGCTATAGAATAAACTCCGGGGAAGGGTACAACGGGCTCATTTCGTGGCTTAAGTGCAAAACCCGATTTTATATATGCATTTATATCATTATTTCACCCATTAACAGAAGATGTAAGTTATTACCAACATGGCACAAAAATATATTAGAAAACTCATTGCCTCCATCAACGGGAACATAAGCTTAGACCAGACCAAACTAAGAGAGGGTCAGATTGAGCGTAAAATTGGACATCGGGGTCGAGAGAAATGATTTTTGTGCCTGTGGCAAATACCAGGTAGCCTTTCACAAGGATATTTTTTTTTCGTACGAAAGTTATTAAAGTAGGTCAGGGAGAGAGGAGTTTGCTAAAGCAAGGGGCACACAACCTTAAAAGGACTCGGATTCTATAGGCTCTTTTTTGGGGGACTTCCGTTTTTTCGAGATAGGGGGCTAAAATTTGGGTGAGAGGGGAAGCCTAAAATACCCCGATTTCGAATCCGACCTCCCTCGGCTGAAAACTGCAGTCGCTAATTTCCGCGGTAGAAGACCGACGCAGTCAAATATTTTCTTAAAACAGACCCCCTTAAAAAAGAGAACCCTCCAGGTCGAGAGGCGTCAAAGCAATTTGTTCCTATTTTAGGCACGTGGTCCCTGAACTTGGGTTCTTCTTTGCACTTAAACTTTCAAAAAGGGAAATCGCCATTATCGATCCCTTCATTCGAAGGAAAATGGTCCGTATGAAGAACATTTTTAATTAATGACGTATCGGCTCCTAAATGAGAAAAAGTGTAAGTCAAAAATTTCGAGGTTTACGAAAAACCATTTACGACAAAAAGGGGTACTTTTACGCCTTTCGACCCCTACTTAGCCTTCCTCTATTTTTAGCAGTTATATATTAGAATTTAATTCGTGAATATTTAGATTATTCTGAGATATGGCGGACCCTTCGGAATGAATTGAAAATAATCCTAAAAAGAACTATTTTTTAATATTCAATATTCAAAACGGGTCCTAAATTAATAGAGCGTTCAGAATATATCCTATCAATCATAAATAAAATATTTAAGTGAAATAGTTTATACCTTTGCAATATTTAAAATCGGGTTTCATGTTTATACGGCATTTTATTTCTATTTATATGATATCGTAAATATTTTTAATTCAATTTGGGCACCCTTCTATCA
>MU185818.1:31085-72487 GCA_016904865.1 Pissodes strobi | reverse complement strand
TGAAATTTGGGTGTATTATTGTTCAAAAACACGACATCAGCTGTCTCTCCCTCAAACTGAAATCACTGGATGAATCCAAAAAGAAGTTTATATAGATAGTTTACGAGTTAAATAGGTACTGCTAACGCACGTATATCTGAAAAAGCCTATTCCCTTTCCATTATATTTATTAGATTGCGAATATCTGAAATTTGAGTGTATTATTTTTCAAAAACGCGACATCAGCTGTCACTCCCTCAAACTGAAAGCACGGGATAATTCCAAAAGGAAGTTTTAGATAATTTAGGAGCTAAATAGCTACGTATATCTGAAAATCCTATTCTCTTCCCATTAACATCCATGTACAATTCCAAGATGGCGGGTGATGAGGATGAACAGAAAAGTGATGCTTCGAAAATATGTAAATATTGTAAAAGCACGGTGGCTAATAGTGTTGTAAAGGGTGTTAATTGTGTATCAGTACTCCACAATTCATGTGCGTTAAGGATTCCTGGTCTTGTTGCGATCGGGAAGAATAATTTGGTGAAATGTTGTTTGAAGGAAGATGAGGTTATGCAATCAAAATTCGTCTCTGAGAACGTTAAGAAGCTGTTCGAAGCCAAGAATGACCTATTAAAGAGTAAGGATGTGATTATTTACGAGATACAGCAAAAGGAAATTTTGCTAAGGAACAATATTCAGATGTTGCAAGAAAAAGTAAGTTTTTTAAGCAAAAAAAGAAAATGATGCTGAGTCATCAACAGAAGTTTTGGCAAGAAGACCTGAAGTTAGCTGCGAAATCGATTGTAGAAGGTATGCAAATGCCCTAGCAACAAAACCCCAAATCAATGCAACCAACATTGCTCCCGCACCATCGGGAAAGATTAACCTCCAAATTAATGTCGAACACAACATGAATACGCGTAGTATGAATCAATCTGCGAATAAGCGAAAGCAGCAGGCTATACCGCCAGTGCCAATATCGCCTGGACAGGTAAACACAGCTATTTTGCAGGCTACTACCATCAATAAAATGCGGCAAATACAGAATTTGAGCTTAACTAAATAGTGAAGAAGAATGGCAACAAGTGAGAAAGACTAAAGGATTTTCTAGGAGTGATGAAGAAGAAATGACGTGAGACGAAGAAATAGACGCTTCTTGATTGGGGGAAACGAACATTGCGGATCAATTCAGTCAATCCCGAAGTTTATGGCACTACATGTGACAAGGCTGGCTCCAGGTACAAAGCCAGATCATTTCAGGGCACTTTTAGAGCCTAACTTTCCTGAGGTGAGGTGCGAACCGCATGCATCGAAGCATCCGGACCATTACGCATCCATGAATGTTACTATAAAACAAGATGATTTTAAGAATGCGTGGAGGCGAGAAGTGTGACCCATTGGAACAGTGGTATCAAGGTTTTTCAGGAGCAGGAGGGCGCTGCCAGAGCATGCAGGAACTTCCACCAGAGATACAAATACGGACGGACTGAGGATATTTTCAACAAATAAATCAAATTTTACGGTATACTACCAGAATATACGATAATTGAGAACCAAAACGGAGGCATTTTATCTTAGTTTGTTTAATCCAAACTTTACTGCAGTTGGTCTAACGGAGACTTGGCTATGTGAGTCCATCTTTGATGCAGAACTCTTTGATCCTAGGTACACAATGATAAGAAAAGATAGGGGCACTGGAAAAAGAGAAGGAGGTGTAATCTTAGCACTAAAAATCAATGTAAGCTATGAAATTTTAAATTCTGATACTTGTAGTCTGGAGTGCATAAATGTTAAAATTAGGTACCATAAAAAAAGTTTTATACCTATATGTATCTGTTGTGTATTTTCCGCCAAACTCGGATATTGAGTTGTACGAGTCTTATTTTAATATAATTGAAAGTTTTCTGATGACTGAGCAGGATAATGTTTTGATAATGGGTGATTTTAATGTGCCTTCTTCTGAATTCTGTGATAATAATAATAAAAAAACCTAATTTTAGGAGAGTTCCAGTTTCTAAAAATGATATGGGGCTCACTAAGTCCTTTGCTTATTACTTTCCCAAGGGAAATTTTCTGCTTTTGAATAACCTAGTAAAAAACCATAATTGGGAGGCCATATTAACTTGTAACGATGTCGATAAGAGCATTAGCCTATTTTATAAAGCTATATATGAATGTATGGATCAAGCTATACCACAATATAAAATAAAAGATAAAAATAGTACACTTAGATACTTTGATATTCTAATGAGTTGATTAAGATGATTAGAAGGAAAAACAGACTACATAAAATAATCATAAAAAAATAAAGCTAATCTTGTAGAGGCTGCTAATTATCATGATTTGAGAAAGTTAATAAAGCGGATAGCAATATAGCAAGATTGAGCACTCTGGCTATATTGCCAGTGTGCAGAATGATATGTATACTGATCCGAGTTCTTTTTGGTCTTTTGTTAAAAGCAATTCAAGTAAAAGGGGAATACCAGCAACTATGAAGTGTAACAATTCTAGTCAGTCAGGTCAGGGCGACATTGCTGATGCCTTCGCTCGATACTTTGAATCTGTATTCGAGAGAAGGGATAACTGCCATCATTACGTAGAATCAGTTGAGGGTGGTAAGTGATGCGTTGGAAAGTATAAAACATTTGAAACCCAAAAAATCTACAGGAAGCGACGGTATTCCTGCATACATTTATAAAGGACTGGCTGAACACTTGTTAGAGCCATTAACACACATCTTTAATCTGTCACTTTTCGGAAACCATATTCCTTCTTCTTTGAAGCAGGCCATTGTCACCCCAATTCATAAGGGTGGGATTGTCGATTGCGTGGAATCTTTAGTGGGGTAGAGTCGAGAGTATCACTTAATCAATATGGCTTCATGCCAGATAGGTCCGCAATTACAAATCTTTTTCAGATTTCGGAGTGTGCGGCGAAGGCCATTGGCAATTAAGCCCAACTTGATGTGATCTATACAGACTGTCAAAAGGCATTTGATAAGGTAGATCACTTGATTCTGCTTGGCACGCTGTCCGAGTTGGGGTTTTCAAAGAGAGCCTGTAGTCTCATGAACTCGTACTTGACGTCTAGAGATCAAAAAATAAAAATAGGAAAGTGTTTATCCAAACCTTACAGTGCTACATCTGGTGTACCACAAGGTAGCAACTTGGGTCCACTCTTATTTACCCTGTTTATCAACACTTTGCCAACTTCAGTCACTGAATCGGCCAGCCTGTTATTTGCATATGACTACAAATTATATCGAATTGTATATTCACCCAATAATTGTATAGGGCTTCAGGCGGACCTCAACAGAGTTTCCGACTGGTTCAGGAAGAATAAAATGTCTCTTAATGTTAATAAGTGCTCAGTTGTGACATATAACCGAAAGACAGATGTTATTTAGAATGACTACTATATTAAGGATGTAAAGCTTATTCGCAAAAGTGACGTGAAGGATCTTGGAGTTTATTTATAAACTAACATGAAATTCAGTGCTCATTACGCCTTTATGACAAGCAAGGCATTTAAGTCATTGAGCTTTGTCATTAGGATTAGTAAAAAATTTGATATACTCACTATTACACATTTGGATAATACTATAGTAAGACCGCACATTGAATATGCTGTACAAATTTGGAATCCCACTGCTAACTGCCATTTGTATCTAATTGAGAGAGTCCAAAAACGCTTTTTGCGATATTTATATGTAAGAAGGAATAACGCCTATCCACTTATGATCTCATATAGATCATTGTTGGAAACTATTAATTTTCAGACGCTTATAAGTAGGAGGAATAGGCAGATTATGATATTTATATATTATATTTTAAATAACAGAAAGTACAAAGATAGTAACATTATTAAGTATATTGACCTTAGGGCGCCTAAGGTTAACTTAAGAATAAATAATTTTGATTTGTTTTGTGTTCAACCAAGATCAGTCTCGCCTGTAAATAGAATGATGGCAGTGTGCAATGAGATGATCAGTGGGAACCCAGACCTAGATCTTTTCGGCATTACCTACGCTCAGCTCAGGAGATTGTTGGCTTAGCTCTTAAGTTTTAATATGTTGTGTGTTTTCTTTCTCTTCCTTCTTTTTTTCTTTGTATCTCTCATTATGTATCATTCCATTACTTGTAATTACCTGTATATGTGTTTGTAATGTGTACCGTTAAAATAAAATAAAATAAAAATAAAAAATAAATAAAAATATATTTATTAGATTGCGATTATGTGAAATTTGGGTGTATCAAAAACATAACATCAGCTATCTCTCCCTCAAACTGAAGGCACGGGATGAATCCAAAAGGAAGTTTATGTAAATATTTAACGAGCAAAATAGGTACTGCTAACACACGTATATCTAAAAAGCCTATTCCCTTGCCATTATATATATTAGATTGCGATTATATGAAATTTGGGTGCATTACGAGCTAAATAGGTATTGCTATAGCACGTATATCTGAAAAAGCCTATTCCTTTCCCATTATATTTATTAGATTGCGAATATCTGATTACTATTTCATAATATCAATTTAGTATTGTTGAAGTTTTCACCTCCATCGTATGGTCTCAAGTAACTCAATGTTCGTATTAACTGTAATAGACGAACAAAACTAAATTTATTGGCTTTCCTATTTCAGAAATATTAATTTACAGGGTTTTCACTTAACATGCATCATCCTATACGAATCAACGTATTTACGTCAGGCTATATTTAAAACAATATGATACAGACAACATAACCAGTGAACATCAAATTGCATTCCCGTCTAATAGTAATTTGCTGGTAATTTTCAATTAATCGGTTTCCAATAAATTCGTGACCCTTCTATGTAAATTTGCATGCGAACAATTAATTTTATACAAATTTCATATATTCCAAAATTTTAATTAGTATTATTGTAATACATAACTCCATAAAACGTTCCCTGTTTGGGATATTTTACATTAAATGGAAATAATATTTAAACGGAATGTGTTTACGTAATGGCTTTATTATCCAGAACAAATATAACTGTTTGCTTTAAAACACATTTCATATTCGAAACTTTATAATTTATTTGATTATCTCGTGCGTAAACAAGAATGTGAATAATTGCTAACCTAATATAATGGCTCATAACGTCTAAAAACATCAAAAAGTCGAGCTTTAGTGAGCAATTTTTGAATTGGATATTGGATATGTATCATTATCGATGTATTAATCAACGTAATTTGTCTGATGAAGAAAATGTTATCGAATTTAGTAGACATTCAATTTTTTGATTTGTTCTTTTAGGAATCAGGATAATAGCTAAATCTATAACAAGTAAGAAATGAGTGTCTTTTAGGCACACATCAAGTGTCTAAAAGACATTGTAACGTATCATATACAATTTTTTTCTATTGGCGTTACTTCATAAAAAAAATTGCCACCTGCTTTTGCATGACACCTTTCACGCGATTAAGTATTATTAAAATGTCAGAAGAATGTCGCCGCCAGTCGAAAAAATAATTCCCAAGAAAGTTTTCTGAAAAAAGTGCGAGAGAGCTAAATTAAAAATGAACGATTTGGAAGATACCGATATAGAAAATCCAGCAAATGCTGCAACGTTGACACTTGCAATATTTTGCAAGAATGATGTTTAAACCAGCAATATTATTGCGCAGCTATTGGCAGATAATATTTTGGAAATGTTGAAAGCAAAGAAAACTGCAAAAGAAATTCTAGCTAAACTTAAGAGGCACATTCGAAAAGCGTGATATAGCCAACCAGGTACAACGCCAGATATATGAAGTTTAATGATAAAGAAAAATTAGGCGACTTCTTATTTGAATTCGAAGAAACAGTGTCTGAAAAACAGCGGTGGACATGTAGACAATGTAGAAATGATCACTCCGCTATTATCATCAATGCTTGAGACATATCAAGAAGTAGTAACAGTTGGTACTGACATGATTCTTTCTCAGGGAGCCACCAATATGGCACTGGATTTTGTGAAAAATAAGCTGCTAATGGAAGAGGCAGAACAGCTAAAAAAAATAAAAAAGAGAGTAAAGAATCGATGCCGCAAGTAGTTTTCAGTGGAAAAAGAAACTTCAAAAATCAAAAAAAAATCACAATAGATCATGAGAAGCGGTTAAAGTACAGTCAAGGAAATATCCATAGTGCTGGAGAAGGAACACCGAATAATGTAATCTAACTGAAGAACACGCTAAAGAAGTAGAAGAAGTAGCTTTTATATTAGCTCTGTTCCAACTGAGCAAGAAACCGTACATGGGACGGTAATTTCCAGTAGCATAATTCGTTTATCAACATGACAGGTATTTATCACCTCCAAAAATGAAATTGACAACTAGAAATGACGGTCCCTCGTACGGTTTTCTAGTCAGTTGGAACAAACCTATTATGTAGTTACGAATAAAATAAAGTGCCAAGAGATAGCGGATTTGGTGACAAAGAAAGCGTTAAAGGATACCGCACGGATAACATGGTATTATGGACCCTGGTAGATTTTGTTCATTTTATAATATTGTGTAGGTGTTATCCCTATAATAAACATAGTAAAATTAAAAAGGGATCGTATGTCTGTGATAGAAAGTACAGGGTGTCAAAGATCATAAGTCCGGTCATTGGTGAATAGCACACTCGCACATTTTTTTTAATACCTCAATATGTTTTTAGTACATTTAAATAATTTTGGTGTCATTTGAGGGAAAATTCATAGTTCCGCAAGGGCAAGTTAAAAAATAGTGCACAGGGTGACCAAGTTTTTTTAGAAAAATGTTTAATATGTAACATATTTTCTATATAGCTTACCTATAGGGGTCCACCAAGAAAGTCCTGGTGTCATCTTTCAATTGCTATTCTACATCCCTGTATACGAAAGGTATAACTCATACTTACAGGATGACTAACACAAATTCCCCTTATTTCTTTTTTATCAAGCTTGTGGGTGACTTTGTCGAAGTACTGTACAAGTACATTTTCCTTCGTTAAGGGTCCTAGAAAACTATACCCACTATGTTATTAAAATCTAGTTATCCATGGATTTGTTTCTATAGTTACGTTGTCAATCAAAAACGGCAGTTATTTCAACAAGCAGTAAGCTGCAATAGTATCTGACTTTTTATGCTAAAACGAGTATGGCCTTTCGACTTCGTTGTTATATTTGCGATGACCATTTTCGAATAAATCTGTTAGTAGCTCTAAATGCAGATCAAGATATTGAAATTGCCAAACGTCGCCGGATTGATCTGCAGTATCCAAAACAGGAGGTAAATGATAATACAAGGCTTTGTCATAATTGCAACATGAGCGTGTTGGAGGAGATTAGAGTATACCAGAATAACGCAGATCCTACAATTATTAAGGTACTTTTTAAAAATAGTGCTAGATGTTGCTTTGTATGCGGTAATAATAATCTAGAAGGAATTCGAAGACCATCTTCAAGCCTGAGGGCAAATGTTTTTATTAAAACAGAAATATATGTTCCTCCTCACGTACGAGTATGTGGTGACCACCTTGATTCAAGAGGAATATTATTCCAACCTTTATTAAATGGCTTACGTGGAATAAGAAGACCTTACAATTTGCAAGGAAACGAATTGACTATTTTCCTTGGAATGTCTTAGTGATGTTAGTTCTCAATCTTTATTAGAGCATGAAGAAAATTATTTAGACGATGAATTCAAATCTTTAACTTCACTAACCAAGGTTCAATTTCGTGACCTTTTCCAGTTATGTCATCTAGTATTCCTTTATGGTTGTCAGAGAACAGTTCTTATATGTTTTTTGTGCAAAATGCGACAGGGACTTTCTGACGATTTCTTAAGGGTCATGTTCAAGTATGCTTCTCGCAAAGTTACTCAGTTCTACCATTGCTAAAGTGTTATTGTGCCTTGATACTAATATTTCACCACTTAAATTGGGTTATAGACACATAGATAGAAACGAATACATTAATAATCATGTAAGCGATTTTTCCAATATCTTGTATAACGAAAACCCTCAAATTCAAAAGGCCATCGCTATTATAGACACACAAAAGTCGTAATTTCCAGGCATTTCGTCAGTCGTTTTCAGTACACAGTACCATCTTTTAAAACCGACAATTGTACGTGCACCTGATATCTTGGCAGTACATGGCCCATATTTTGCAGATAGTCGCAACAATGACGCTGCTACGCTTTTACGTTAGTACAACTAAGACCTTGCTGAACTTAGAAACTGGTTTGCTGAAGGAGATATTTTTATCTTGGATAGGGCTTATAGAGACGCTCAAAACTTTTTAAGGGATATTGGCATTCAAACGGAAATGCCCGGACATCTTGGACATAGAGCCCAACTAACCACAGAAGAAGCCAACAAATCTAGGTTGGTTACAAAATCTAGATACGTCGTAGAATCGAGAAATGGGCATATTAAAAGTAGTTACAAGTTTTTTATAGACGCATTTCCAAATTCACTTACCCCACGTTTAGGTCAGTTTTTAAGGGTAGCCTGTGCACTTATTAATAGGTATCATCCAACTATCCATCTTGAAAATGCTACCCCAGAACTAGCTCAATAAATGTTAGAAAAGGTCCGTCAACCAAATGCTACACAGCTTACAGTTAATAATGAGGGCATTTTTAGATGCTGCCGTGCTAATTGACAAGGAATGGAGCTTGAACAAATACTTAATTTTCCACTACTCACTCTCGATTATCTTAGAGATTTGACTTTTGGAACATTTCAAATTAAAATGGCACCATCATATGTACATGATAATACACAAGAATTTGGAGACTTACATTTTGAATTAGATATGCGTTTAAACATACCAAACTTTCTAAGAATAAGAATTATCTCGCGTCACCGCAATGCAGTTAAGTATCAGTTGGCAGTAGAATATAATGAGGAACAAAATATCTCGGGATATTATTGTATATTATTATGCCGTTCAGGAGCCAGAACAGTAAAAACATGTTGTCATGTTGCGAGTGTTATATGGTTTTTGGGATATGCAAGACATCGGCACAATAACGTTCACTATCCACAAAACAGAATCCACGAAGAAATAGCTGATGCTGGAAATAGAGATGTCCCTTTAATACTGTAGATAGGTAAGCATCTGCTTACTGATTTTTTACGTTTTCGTTACCAAGACGGTACCTTATTACTTATTAGGTACCTTTTTCATTCGTATTAACTAGAGAGTATGGTTATCGGCGTACTTCCCAGCCGAACAACCCTGCCCGCCGGAGGGAATCAGGAATCTGGTTACCTACTGCGAGGAGGTAAATACTCCACTCCTGATTGGATGTGATAGCAACGCGCATCACATAGTGTAGGGCAGTGCTGGATCCAATCGGAGGGGGGAAGAGTTGTTGGAATTCATTGCATCTGTAGGGCTGCAGGTGGCCAACAGAGGGAGTGAGCCCACTTTCTTCACTACGGGACGAAGCTCGGTCATAGACTTGACTCTGTGCACCAGGGATTTGTTCCCGGATATTACGAAATGGGGTGTGTCTGTGGTAGACTCGATGTCGGACCACAGATACATCAATATAGAACTGGGCCCTTCCTCAGCGAGAGCTGAGGAAGCTAGGAACCCCAAAGCAACCAACTGGGACCTCTATAGGGAGGAGCTAAGTTGGCGTCTAAGGGACATGCCGAGGAAGTACCGGGCCTCCCATGAGCTGGATGACGCCGCAAGGTGGATAGGATCATCGATGGCCGGGGCTTTCGCAAGCAGCTGCCCCGTGACTAAGCGGCACAGTAAAGGGAAAACTCCTTGGTGGAATTCCACTCTGGAGAACCTTAGGACACAGCTGAGGAGGCTCTTTAATAGGGCTAGACACAGCGGGGTGGATACTGACTGGAACCTATATAAAGAGGCCCGGGGACAGTACAAAAGAGGTGTCAAGGTGCTGTCAAGGGATCCACTCGTCAAATTGGGCAGTGTCCGTAAGCCAGGTGGAGGCTATACGTCGTCACCGGCTGATACTCTGCACCAGCTACTGACCACCCACTTCCCAGGCTCAACAGCCATGGGCCGGGGAGGTGATGGCGGGGCCGGGTTCAGCATTAGAGCTGACTATGGCACTGCCAAAAAGATGGTCACCTACAATAGGCTAAGGTGGGCGATCGAGACCTTCGCCCCGTTTAAGGCGGCAGGTGAGGATGGGGTCTTTCTAGCGCTGTTGCAGCGTGACGGAGGACTTCTTAGCACGCCGCTAATGGAGTTTTTCAGGGCTTCTATCGCACACGGGTACGTGCCGGAGCCCTGGAGGCACAGCAGAGTGGTGTTCATTCCCAAAGCGGGAAGGAACGACTATACCGATACGAAATCGTATCGACCTATTTGTCTCACCAGCTTCTTGATGAAGACACTAGAGAGGCTGGTGGACCGATACCTTAGGGAGTGGGTGGCTCTAAAAGCCCCTCTGAGTCCGGAACAGCACGCATATCGAACGGGCAGTGGTGGACGAGATCCTACGTATCCTGAGAGTAGAGCATGGGGTCTATGCACAGGCCTATGTAGACGACGTCGTGATTATGGCACAAGGTACCGAGGTGGGAATATTGCAGAG
This sequence comes from Pissodes strobi, assembly GCA_016904865.1. Lineage (NCBI taxonomy): Eukaryota > Metazoa > Arthropoda > Insecta > Coleoptera > Curculionidae > Pissodes > Pissodes strobi. The sequence continues at coordinate 61,942 of MU185818.1, read as the reverse complement.
GCTTCTGGAGGAAGCACTGACAAGGTTCTCACAGTGGTGTAGGGATAACGAACTAAGAGCGAATCCCAGCAAGGTAGAGATAGTCATCTTTACCAGAAAAAGGAAGTTGGAGGTCTCTCCCAATATCGCGTTGGAAGGGACCCCTCTTGTGGCGAAGAAATGCGTCAAGTATCTGGGTGTCTGGTTGGACTCCAAACTGACCTTTCAGGAACACATTCGGCTCAAGACCGCGGCGGCGCTCAGTGCCCTGTGGGCTTGCCGTAGGGCGCTGGGAGGCACCTGGGGACTTGGGCCGAAAACTATGCTATGGATATACAGGACGATGATCGCTCCGATGCTCATGCACGGATCGGTTGTTTGGTGGCCGGGATCCATGAAAATGGCGTCCAGACTAGTGCTGGACAAATTACAGCGACTTGCATGCCTCTGCATCACCGGGGCTATGAGGACGGCACCCACAAGGGCCCTGGAGGTGCTGGTGGGGTTGCCCCCGACGGACCGGGTGAGGCACGAGGCAGCCAGGGCGGCCATGAGATTGGCTGACGTGGGGATGTGGAGGGACAATGGCTCCTGCTGGGGCTATTGTGGTCTATGGCGAGGCCTGTCTGGGGACCTAGCCATCCTGGGTATGCCAGGTGACGCGATGGTTCCTGAGATAGGCTTCCTCGAGGGGCTAAACTTCCTCTTCCCTACAAAGGAGGACTGGACGGAGGGAAGGATGGGAACCTGGGATGGGGTAGTCTGGTTCACAGACGGGTTCAGAATGGGAACACTGTCCGGAGCAGGTACGTACTGTGAGGCTCTGGGGCGGGAATTATACGCCTCACTTGGCGAGCACACTACGGTTTTCCAAGCGGAAATTTTTGCGATCATGATGGGGGTCTGGGAGTCGTTAAGGCTCAATGTCGGTGGCAGGAGGATTTTCTTCTACTATGACAGCAAGGCCGCACTCATGGCGCTGAAGTCGGTCCGTACGCGCTCTCTGTTGGTAAGGGAGTGTAGAAGCTGGCTGATTGAACTTGCAAAGCGAAAAAAGGTTACGCTGGTCTGGGTACCGGGACACTCGGGTGTACCGGGAAATGAGACAGCCGACGCCTTAGCCAGAGAAGGCTCCGCACGCGGATACTTGGGGCCTGACCCCTGTGTGGGGATCGCCCAGTGTGTCCGCGAAGGAGCTTTGGAGACCTGGATGGAGAGTCGGGCGGAGGAGGTATGGTGGACGGCTCCGGGGATGAGACAGACGAGGCTCCTGATACATGGGCCTGCGAAGAGTCTCGCCAAGGGGCTGTTGTGTCTACCTAGGAAGGAGTGCAGGGCCCTGGTAGGATTCTACACCGGGCACTGTAGGCTTAGACGGCACCTGACCCTGCTGAGAATTGCAGAGGAGGCGGAGTGTAGATGGTGCACGGAGGACGACGAGACTCCATATCATCTATTTGCGTGGGCAAGATTCAGAATCTTTGGCGTGACGTCGATCGAGCCAGATTCAGTGCGTCGTGTTAGTCTGAAGGAGATGCGGGCTTTCTTAAGGAGGACCGGCATCCTGGAGGTTCTCTAATGCGGGCTGGGGGCACAACGGGTTCAATTGGTGGCCTAAGTGCAAGGCCCGCTAGGGGCCACCCCTTCCATACTGATACTGATGGTTATCGGCAAAAAACTTTCAATGAAATAGATTTTTTCTAATGTGAATTTTTTTTTGTTCCAGATGTTTCAAATAGTGCGTTAGTGTTTATTGGTTTATTTATCAAAGTTTTTGTAACATGTGAAAGAGTTAATTAAAATATTATTAAAATTATTTCATTTTTAACTTACATTCAAACCATCATGAACAGTTTGGGTAAATAACCTTTGTTAAAGTTAGTCACCCTGTAAGTATTAGTTATACCTTTCACATACAGGGATCTTGATTAACAATTGAAAGATGGTACCAGAAATTTCTCGATGGACCCATACAGGTAAGCTCTACACAAATTATGTTACATATTAATAATTTTTTTAAACAATATTAATTTTATAAGACAAAAAACTTGGTCATCCTGTGCACTATTTTTTAACTTGCCCTTGCGGAACTATGAATTGCCTCTCAAATGACATCAAAATTATTTAAATGTACTAAAAACATATTGAGGTATTAAAAAATATGAGCGAGTGTGCTATTCACCAATGACTGGACTTCTGATCTTTGACACCCTGTACTTTTTACCACATACATACAATCCCTTTTTAATTTTACTATGCTTGTTATAGGGATAAGACCTACGAATTATTATAAAATGAACAAAATCTACCTGAGTCTATAATACCATGTTATCCGTGCGGTATTCTTTATAATAGGCAGTGGTGCAACAGATCATCTGGTTAATGAGAAAATTCTTCATTCACATTCAAGGAGTATACTGGAAAATACATGTAGTCAAGCAGGTTGAAGCTATCATTGCCTGAAGAGAGGGTACTCTGAAGCCAGAAACTAGAGGCTGTATTGAAAATGTATTTGAATGCGAGAATACCTTCTCTGGCAAAAATTTAGAAAACAAAATTTAAAGATGTCTTTGGAAAAAGGAAGTAAAAATAGAAAAAAGAATGGTAATATTGTCACAAAAGGAAGCTTAGTAGGAAATCTGTATATACTTACCTGTAAAATTAATACACCATCAGTGAATGTTATTGTTTATGATCCAGATTTATGGCATAGACGTGTGGGCCATTTTCGAATTTTCCTAGTAGCAGACTGTCTACGGCTCCTTATATGTTAGTAATTTCAACCGATGTTTGTGGACCGATAAATCCAACATGAGGTATTACTTGTCAATTATTGATCACATTTTTCATAGTTTCGTGTTAAGAAATAAAAGTGAAGTTTTCAATGTTTCAAAGACTATATAGCCCAAGCTGAATTAGATTTTGGAAATAAACTAGAAAGACTGAGATGCGACAATGGTGGCGATTAAAGTTTTCTGTAAGTAGAAAGGCATTACATTCGAATACACAGTACCTCACGCACGGCAACAGATTGGAGTTGCTGAACGATTTAATAGAACAATAATGGAAAAGGCTAGATGTATTCTCTTTAATTCCAAATTTGATAAATCTTTTTGGGGAGAAGCTTTATTAACTGCGGCAAATCTGCTTAATCGCATAGAATCTTCAATTAGCTCTTGGATGCTGTGCATATGTTCATGTGCCAAGAAGCGAGCAGTTAAGTGAACTTTATATGCATATTAGTTATTGTCCAAGGAATCCTAAAAGGATACAATAATTTCAGCCGGAAATTAAATATTTAATGAAATTAAAGAATAGGAACAAATCCAAACAGCCAAAGTTAGTCAGAAGTGACAGAACCAGAAGAAAGAGAGGAAGCATCAGATGAGGATAAAAATGAAAAGCATAGTTCAGTACAGAGCGACAAGAAACAGATTCGTAAAGACATCAAAGTATTTGTAAGAATATGAAACTGATCAATATGAGTGCAGAGTAGTGAGTTGTTTGTTTTTCTTTAGTATTCCCTGATGAGAATGATAGAGCATTGAAAAATTACCAAGGATATGAAATAGCCATTAAAGAAGAATTAAAATCATTAGAAGAAAACGATACTTGGGATATAGTAGCAAGACTAACTAACGAAGAGATTATAGACTCAAAATGAGAGGACAAGAGGAAATAAACACAGTGAAGTGTATAAATAAACCTATTCTCTTGAGGCGAGAATGCTATGTGCGTTTAGACGGTAAGCTGAAACAACTCGGAAGTACCGAAAGGATTTATACAGACAGATAACAGAGTCTACACTATATGGTCTAAGACAATCTCCAAAATGTTGCTATGACGACCTAAATGAAACTTTTTTGCTAATTATAGGCTTTAGTAGATCAAGTACTGGCCCATGTCTTCATTTCAACAAAACTTTTACCTGATGATACACGTTGATGATTTGATAATAATGTTAAAAGATCTGAATGTATTGAATAATATAACAGTGAGGCTGCTGTTAAAGTTTGTAATAAGAAATTTAACTGATAATTATGTTAAAATTTCCAGGCTTAGCAATAACAAAAATTTAAAGATATTTGATTGGTAGAATTTTTTTGATAATTAATATGTTTAATTGCAAACCTGTGAGAATTCTATACCACTCAATGAGCGGTGCGTGTGCGGGGAAGACGGCGGAGGTTGGACTGGAAGTGCTGTAGAAAGGACAATTACCGCAGTTCGTTTAAACTTGTTGTGCCCCATGCTAATCGAGAAAAGTACCTGTCTGCGGAACTGTGGCCAAAAGGAACCAATATAAACCATTTTCTCAATATTCAGAACCTGCAGGTGACCCACCGAAATCCATTGGAAAAACAAACCAGTGAACTGTCTAAAGGTTTGTCATGAATCTTTTAAGAAATAAAAATGTTTTGCTTGGAGCATTTCTAATAGATAAGAACTGTGATTTTCTCTGCATCAGCGAGCATTGGCTTGATGTACAGGAAATAGAAAACCTCACGATTAGTGGATATAGGCTAATAGATTCTTCATGCAGACAGCAGTTTGTTGGTGGAGGTACTGCCATCTATATTAAAAGTAGTTTTCGTAAGGATTTTAAGAAAATAAATGTTCCAATGTTAGAGAAATGTATTGAATGTTCATGTGTGTATTTTAATAGCTTAGATTTGTATGTTTTAGCCTCTACAGATCACCATCCGACCATTTTGAGAGTTTTGCACAATTTTAAACAAGGATCTAATATAATATTAATGGGAGATTTTAATGTACACTTTAATGAAAAAAAAAACCCTGATACCGTGGCTCTCTTGGATGTCTTGGTGAGTTCTAACCTTAAACAAACTATAACTAAGTCAACAAGAAATGAAAATTGTATAGATAATGTTTTTGCCAGTTGTGATTCTGAATTGTTGACCTCAGAGGTTATTGAGGAAAACTTATCAGATCATTAAGCTCAACTGGCTGCAGTTAAATTAATGGTTCCTCCTTCTGAAACAATTATAAGCAAAAAAGTTTTTAGACCCATAACACAGCATGGTTTATGTGATTTTTTCAACACAATAGAAAGTAGTTCGTTTGATTTTGTTAACGATAGTGACACTGATGTGGATGGCAAGTTTAATAGATTTCTGCGGAAACTCGAAACTGCTTTTTTGTCATCTTTTCCAGAGAAACAGTATATGGTACGTTCAGATCAAAGTAACAACCTCTCCTGGTTTAATGATAATCTGCGCCAGATGAGAGAACATTTACATTTTCTTGGGGAGGCAAAAAAGCAATATAAAAATGACATTTTTGATAAGGAATATAAGCGTTTTTCTTGTATTTACAAAAATGCTATTCGTCAAGCAAAAATTGAAGCAAAGAAAGGGTTATAAAATGCTCTCAAAATCCTACCAAAACAATGTGGAGGATTATCAATAAACACAGAGCCCAGTGTAAAAGCAGTCATCAAAATTGTAATATAAACCTAGAAGAATTCAATTTGTACTTTGCAAATATAGCAAGTAACTTGATAAAAAATGTCCCTTCTTCAGAGCTAGATCCTCTGCATAATCTTTCAAACCTTAAAAAACCTCAAAATATATTTAAATTTTCAGAGGTCGCATTTAATGAAGTTCGAGCCGTTATTGACAACATAAAAAATAAAAACAGCTATGATGTTTACAACCTTAACATAAGATTAATTAAATCAGTAAAAAACATCATTAAAGTTCTCTTGACAAAACTCATAAATAAGTGTATTGCTGAAAAGACTTTCCCATTTGCTCTTAAACAGGCAATCGTTATTCCATTACATAAAAAGGGTGACACAGAGGTGCTGGAGGACTATAGGCCAGTATCCATCCTCCCTGTTATATCTAAGATTTTTGAAAAGTGTTTAGCAATTAGTTACGTTCCCTGAAACGGAAAACTACTTTTCGGGAAGTCAGTTTGGTTTTAGAAAGGACAAAAACACTATGATGGGTATACTGGACTTGGTATCCGGTATCCTGGATGGTTTTGACAGCCTTGAGTATAGCCTGTCCTGCGATCTGAGCAAAGCGTTCGACTGTATGAACCATGAAATTCTTATATAAAAGCTTAGCTTCTATAATATAGGAAAGGAGAGTATTGAACTTATTATGTCCTACCTGAAAGATCGAATACAGTGTGTTAAATTGGGTGGTGTGCTGTCAGCAAGAGATCAATCATCGGGCCCTTGCTTTTTCTATCATATATTAATGATCTTCCCCTTTTGGACCACGACAGTTCATACACAGTATTTGCTGACGACACAACAATCAAGGTACATGCACGCACACTTAGGGCAGCTCTAGAAAAATCCGAGAATGCTGAGAGTTGGTTTGCATCCAATAGGATTCTGCTCAATACGGAAAAGATAAACAGGATGGTGTTTGCCATGAGGGACTTGGGAGACTCAAACACTGCATCCAGTTTAAGGTTCTTGGGGGTTGATCTCCATCCAGTGCTTCTGTGGAATGTGCACCTGGATGGGCTGGCGGGACGACTTGCCAGAATCATTTTTTTACTGTGTAATTTAAAAACAAATATATCTCAAGATGCAATGCGTATGGCCTACTTTGCAGTCTTCCACTCTCCATGTGTTAGTCCGTCCTGGCTTGGGGCCATGCCCCTCAGGCATCCCGAGTTTTTGGTCTTCAACGCAGATCAATACGAGTGCTGGCAGGACTGACTTATAGGCAGGACTGTAGGGGGGCTTTTACACACCTGGGATACTAACCTTTCCATCAGTGTTTGTTTTTGAATGCATAAGTTACATAAAGAAAAACGATGACACTATAGAGACTCATCAGGGCATACATAAATATCACACAAGGCATAGGGAAGATGCTGTACTACCCTATAATAGGTTAAAGAGATGCCAAACTAGGGTCAGGTATTGGGGTATTAAATTCTATAACTCCCTACCAATGAGTATACGATCACTTCCTTTTTTAAGGTTCAGAAAAAGCATTAAAGATCTGTTGATTGCTGAAGCATTTTACTCATTTGATGAGTTTCTAACGTTTTCATTTTAACCAAAAAAACTATGTATTGTGTTTTAACCTATCCATTGCGTGTTAACTTATGAATTGTGTTGTAACTTTTCCATTGTTTATTTAATTGATCTCATTTACTTGTATTTTGTTTTGACGTATGTAAGTGTTTAAACATTTTGACATTAATAAAGTTTGATTTGATTCGATTTGATTTGATTAGGTTATAGTTTTCGGGAAAGACGTTACTCGGAAGTCCATTCCAGAGTGAGGCAGTTCTCCAGACCAAGGAGTCGCGCAACAGCGATGCCCTAGGTGAATCATATGTTGATGCACAGCTTGTGTCTGACGGGTGTTTTTGTTTGGCACAACTCTGGGCGGAATTATAAGTACCAGCTCAGGACGATGGTAAAGAAATAGGTTCGCCACTTTTCTTCGATGTTCGAGGCTATCCCAGGTTTTTAGTCAACTCTCGGTCATCTACAAGATGGACTGTTCTCCTCTGTATGGAGTCTAATATCTTGAGCATTGAGTGCCGAGCTCCACACATGGGAGAACAGTATTCCAGAGATGGTCTTATCTGGGTCTCGTAGAGCAGAAAGAGCTGATGAGGTGTATACAACTTTTTTGCTCTATAGAGTGCTCCTAGCTGTTGTCTGCTGCCTTGGCGATTTTGGTGATAAGATATGTTGTTTTCTACGTTGATGCCCAGCAAGCTTATGGATGAGGCCAGAGTCAATGTTTGTCCTGTCATTGATAAGTCAGGTCCTGCGGTGTTTGATTTTTTTTAAGAAGACAGTTACTTGAGTATTTCCTGCGTTAAACTGGACGTTTATAATTTCCTCACCCCATTCCACGATAGCGCTCATATCATCATTGGTGGCAGCAATCTGATTTTCTCGTTCGCGTTGGGAACGAGCAGCGGTCATTGGAGTCCGCGACATGAATGAAGATATAAGAGTACTGTCGTCTGCAAAGCTGTAAATAGAATTGTTTGTCCCATCTAAGAGATCGTTGATATAGAGCAGAAACAGTGTGGGAGATAATATACACCCTTGAGGAACTCCGGCTTTGATTTTAAATTCCTCCGAGGGATGTACATCAATACCAACTCGCAAGCTTCGATACCTCAAGAAATTGAAAAGCCATAGAAGCAGTGCTGGTGGTAGTCCGTATGCGTTTAAAGAAACCTGCGAATTATTTATTGAGATATTTCAAAACAAATACTTTATCAAATGGTTATGGTTATGATTTTGCTAATGACTTTAAGGCAGAAAGAGTATCACTAGTTTTTTGGTTAATTTATTTAATAATGTTGTTGTTTGGAAATCCATGAATCAGTCAACTATTTCTTCGTCGAGTGTAGAAGTAAAATATATACCGTTATCAGCATGTATGATAGAATACGTATTCGCTGCGTGTTTGTAATGCACACACTATTATATAATTGGGATATGAGGGAGATATGGCGTATCTTTTTGTCAATCAAAATAATTACCTTGCACGTCACGTTCACTTAAAACTTGGTATAACATTGTCAATTTATTCTTCTTTCTATGTCTTATTATTTTGCTTCAATCAATAAGTTTAGATTTGTTGTTTTTTCACTCACTGTTCCCTTATCTTGCAGAATGGCACTCGCGATCATTGAAGGCAATCTGCCTGAGACTCCGACACGATCTCAAACTAAGACCAATTTGTTTAAATTAACTCTCATTTCAGAGATGCTCGGACGGCTGGTTGAATCAAGTTTTAATGATGCTGAGGAAATTTGAAGAATATCCACATCGCTTATTTTAGAATTGCTGCTGCTAGGGATCTCATTTACATTTTGCAGAACGGTTGAAGAGGAAGTTGCTTGAAAATTCATAGAGAAATTTGCAACAAGAACCGACTGGACGGGGATTGCTACGGATTCGTGTCATGAGTAGCGAAAGTGTTAAAAAAATTATAAACAAGGTAAACTTGATGATTTTGGTTCTATATAAACTTAATATTGACTTTCTACAAAAAGTCACATATTTAACTTAAAATGTTAAAATTTCTCTTGTTTGGATAAAATAACATATTTTTCTCGAACTTAGTTTAATTGTGGCCCCCTTAAGATGGTTACGAAAAAATTCGAAGCTTTAGGGAATAGACTTGGGGGGGGGGGGGTCGTGTTGGCATTGACAACTAGAAAGAGTACTGAACTTTAAGAAATTCACTGCGAAAGAAGCTATACCAGTGATCCGGTTAAATTTGTTGCTTTTTATGCATGTCCTATTTCTGGTTCAAGTTCGACACCAATTGCAATAATTCAGAAAGAAGAAAAACAAAAAAAATCGGTTTAAGCAACCCATCAGTAATTGTATTTCTTATTTTTAAAGGGTACTTTTGACCGCTAGTGCCTGAAAGTACGTCATTTTAAAACTAAAATGACAATCGAAAAGTCGCTATTATAAAATGTCAGTAGAAAATTACTTTTGCTTATACATTTTACGAATTGACCGGATTATGCAACTTTCGAGTAAAAATATACTATGCTGAAGTCAATTTTACATATAAATTTGAAATGGTGATGGCATCTACGCAAAAAAAAACCAAATGTATCGAGGCAAACTCGGGCAAACCGGCAAAGCTTAGCTAGAGAAAATAAAGGAAAAACCTTCTGAAATTCCGTTGATAACTTTTAGAAAAGTAGCTTAGTCGGAACTTCCGTAAGTATGTATCATTTCTCTCATCTGGCCCACTAAAAGCCATTTCGTCAAACTACTAAGTCGTCGCATCTAAACTAGCTCAACTTCGAACTGACAAGAAAGTGATTTAGAATGATTTTTTGTATCAAGAAAGTTTGAGCGATCCGTTCGTGATATTACTCCAATAATTGGTTTTCTGGGTGTTTTTTGATTACTTTTAATACAAATTAAATTAGAGCGCTTTATAATTATTCCGGTTCGCGCTGGACAAGATTAAAAGGATAAAACTACAACTAATTCATAAACATTCACTCATCAAATATGACTGTGGTCAGAGTTGTATTTAAAAACATACAAATCTTGGGAACATGGGGACAATTTCTTTAATTAAGTTTGATTTATTTCTATTGATGTGCCCCACACCTCCGTTTCTGCAATTTGGGACATGTTTAGGAACCCAAATAAAGTCCGATTTGGATTGTACACTACACTAAAATGTAGAATATCGTCAGCAAAAGAAAAGCCCGGTCCCGAATGCATCAGTCGATATAATTTTTGATAAATCTGTCTGTATCAAATAAATGTGTAAATCCTTGAAAATAGTTTGTGAATCAAGAAATAAAAAGCAGCAATGGCACAAGTGGTTTAAGACGAAACATTTGAGGGAAAAGTTCGTGCTAAAAGCCCTTTGAGAAATATACGCTGCCTCTGAAAAAGAGGACGCAGCATTATTCATTATTTTTGGAACATGAAATAGATACGGTTTTGTCTTGATTATGATTAGAAGTCCACTGAGCTCCTCCAAATTAAAGTTCGGGGCCATGTGGCCTCCTAACAAATTGCATTTTTTGCTTGCAGTGTTAGTTAATTGCCGGAAATACTTCGTTTCCTCCAGAACCTCTAGAAAGTGTTGGTATGGTATGGTAGGAAGAGAGGTCGCTCAGCAAGATTTGCCCTTCAACACGTCGACCACAATAGATCTTTTGCTTAAAGCCTTCTATTTTACATGAAAATTTCTTTTTCCTTCGAGAACCTCAGAATATTTCGACGGTTGAGCTTTTGGAGATCTACTCCCGGTGCCACAAGAGCATTTTCGAGATGCCTCAACCTTTGGCGAGTCAGTGCAGAGTAAGTGCTCTGACGATTCAGTCATAGTTTGACAGAATCTTCATTGTACGTCAGTGGTTTTCCCCATTTTCTTGAGGTGGTACCTCGAGGGTCATGTCCAGTGAGAAAGTCTACGACCAGTTTTATCTCATTTTTTTTTGTAGCTTGAGAAGCTTTTTGTGTAGTTAGGCGAGTGAGAGATGAGTCTTTTGGCCTGTCTCTGCTCAGATGCATTGAACCAATGCGTCTCTTTCCGCCATTTTTTTCAATTTCTGAGTTCATTCATTACGTGCCCTCTAGTGATGCCACAGAATGGTTCAGGCCCGCAAAAGGCAGTCTGTGCACCATTCCGTGCGAGCTGGTCAGCGGCTTCGTTGTCTTCCACACTCTCGTGCCCTAGTAGCCACATTAGGGTGAGTCTGTTTCTGATTGCCAGTTGATCTGCAGCCATCCGACAATCCCACTCTAGCCGGGAGTTGATTCTGCTAGATGCTAAAGCTTTTAAGGCTGCTTGACTATCTGATAGGATATAGATCTCTGCACATCTTAGGCCTTTCTTGGCACATTCAGACATGGCTATATTGATAGCATTTAGTTCTGCCTGAAAGATTGTGGTAGTGTTTCCTAAAGGTGCTGAGATTCGACACCTAGGTCCGTAAACTCCCGCTCCCACTCCTTCTTTCATCTTTGATTCATCTGTGTCCCAGACAAGTGATCTCACCTCTTTCTGTTTTAGTCTTTCACCTGTAGTATTGCGCTCTTTAATTACCACTTCAAAGGAGCGATCAAAATGGAGTTCTGTTACAATTTTATTGGTTGGTTTGGTCATCGCTTCTATCTGAATGTCCTTCAGAATTTTAAGGTGACAATTCAGGTGTCCTGACTTCAGTTTTTGTGTCTCTATACGCACTGGTCCAAACCTCCTCTTCTATGCATTATGTGCAGCGGAGGGAGGTCAAGTAGGAATAGAATAGAGTAGAATCCTTTAGTTGACTATTTCTGTATAAAAAATACACATTATAGCAAGTCAGAAAAAAAATAAAAACAATTATATAAAAATATAACATGAACTATAAAATAACATATATATGACAAAGTTCATTAAAATATGAATATGATAAAAATTCACTTACAGAATAGAAACAGTGTTTCAGCAAAAAACGTTTTATTACCTTTTTAAACTTAGAAAGTTTATAGTGTTGAACCCCACTTGGAAGAACATTGTACACATGCAAATTCAAAGAGTTGTTTTTTGATTTTGTTAGCCTATGCTTGGGAATAGTAAGTACGTCCTTTCTCACATTATAAGAATGCAACTTATTTGACGAGCTGATAGTGCCTCTCTTTTCATGAATTTCAATAAGTCTAAAATAGATAAAAACACATGGAAAAGGCATGATTTTAAGTTATATAAATATGGGCCTGCAGTGGTCCCTGTAATCGGCATTGCTCAGAATACGAACCACTCTTTTTTTAAGTCTAAATATTTTTAATGCATAAGAACTGTTTTCCCATAACACAACCCCATACGATATTTTTGAACGAAACAGACCAAAATAGCACACTCTCAAGATATCAAAACCCACAAAGGTTCTCAAAAGACGAAACAAAAAAGTTAGACCGGAGAGCTCCCCACCAAGGACATTAATATGACAGGACCAGTTAAGACTGTCATCAATAGTGATGCCCAGCAACCTAACCGAATTGTTCATGGCAAGTGAACTATCGGTAGGTATCAGTAATTTCTGAGTTTCACTCTATTTAATTTTAATTTGTTAGTGCCTCATCAACAACTAACAGAAGCATATACCCGGTCCAAAAGAGACACATCCTTACAGTACAGAACAAAAGTGATGTCGTCGGCAAACTTAACAGTTAATGCGAAAGTCATGAAATAACAAAGGTCATTTATAAAAACTATGAACAACAGAGGTCCTAGAATGGACCCCTGCGGAACTCCGCTGGATATTTTGCAAGATTCAGATAATTTGCCGTCCAACTCAACATACTCAAGATATTCTTTCATTAAATTTAAAGGGACTCCCCGTACACCGTAATGATATGCTCAAGCTTTTGCAATAGGATGTCGTGGGAAACGTAGTCGAAGGCCTTGGATAGGTCCCAGAGGGAAAGAACAGCTTGTTCTCCTCTCTCCACCACAACCACGCCCTCAAGAACCCTTAAAACAGACTTAGTAGTGGAGAATCCCCTTCTAAAACCAAACTGTGCACCGCACAAGATATCGTTTTCTTCCAAAAAATCGACTAATCTATTTTTTATTATTCGCTCAATAATTTTACCAAATAAGGGTACAATGCTTATTGGTCTGTAGTTATCTAAGGAATTCATTTCACCCTTTTTATAGAGGGGTATAACCTTACCATTAAAACATGCTCAAAAATGTCCTGTAATATTCTGTAATTGATCCCATAAATATCAAAAGAAGGAGTGTTATTGATTTCTTGAAAGGACCTCCTGACCTCCGACTCCGTTGTTGGAAAAAGAAAAAAAAATTATTTGTGGTTGGAACACCCTGTAAAAATTCTGATGCGCTAAAACAACTATCAGGTAGACTAGCAACAATGTCACCAGCGATCCCCGCAAAAAAAGTGTTGAACTCATCTGGTGTTAAACTGCTATTTTTAGATGTATTTATATTATTATTTTTTTCGCTATTTATCAATTTCCAAGCAGCTCTCGACTTATTCGTTGATTTCAATAGGAATTTGTCGCATGCCTGTTTTTTAGCCGCCGAATTTCTGTAAGATTTATAGTTATCACTATACGTATAAAGCTTTTTATACAAGGGACATTGCTTTGCCGTACTAATTATTTTAAGGCTCGTTACCTGATTTCGCATTTTTCTCAAGTCGTCATTGAACCAGTTTAAAGGCAAGTTATTATTTTTGCGCTGTATGCATTTTAAGGGGAATAGATTATCAATATTTAAGCAGTACAAGTCAGTCAAAAATTTACCCATGACATCAGGCGTAGTACCCTCCCGGTGAAAAACTGTCCAGTCCGCCCGCACTATACAGTCCCTGAGTTTATTTAGGCCCTTGTGGGTTATTTTTCTTGAGATAAAGTCAGAAGCAGGCTTTATGATAGAAGAATTAAAATAAATACTTTGCCTCAAATGATCGGAGAATCCCGCATTTATGACATCAGTGGTTAAATTCACTATATTAGTAAAAATGCCGTCTATACAACTAGATGAATTCAGATCAAATCCGGTTGGCTGAAAAATGGTGTGATTTAAATGAAAAGACTTAAACAGCTCCAGCAAACCACTGACAGTAGGCAGAAAAGGCTTATCAAAATGGACATTAAAATCGCCCATTAAAGCAATATTCCTATTGAATTTTCTGTGTACGTAATTCAAAAGACCCTCCAAATTATTTAAAAAGATATTAAAATCCCCATGCTTACAAGAGCAGTAGATGCCAATAATGACCACATCTCTAAGTTCAACACCGCAAATATCCGAGTGGAACTCCTCACTATAAGAGGACAAATCCAAGGGTTTGCAAAATAACATATTTTTAACGAAAATACAAACCCCCCCATGTATGTGTTTACTTCTACAATAATAACTAAGCAAACTATATCCTGATAAGTTAATATACTTAATAGTATCTTCTTTCAAAAAGTGCTCTGTAAAACAAAGGACGTCAAAGTTGAATTATTCCAAAAATGCTGACAATACATCAGTCTTCTTGTTTAAGCTTTGCACATTCAAGTGGAAAGCACTGATGTTATCGAGATTGGATTCGGTAGGCTGATTCAAATTTATGTTTTTAGGGCTTGATCCCTTCGTCGGTGAAAAAATCTATTTACGTGAAAGATGCGTAGTAGTTAGGATATTGAGAGTGCAGCTGTTCAGCCTGAGCTTCCGGAAAATGTTGTCTGAGGTACTTGGTTAATATGTCGGTTGTTGTACTTGGATGTAATTTGTAGACATGTAAAAACACCAGGGTATTTCTGGGTAGAAGACCGCTACTTGTGGCGCTGCTGCTTCCGACAATGGGTTTGTTTGTATTCCGGCGCGGTTTTCTCACGACCTCGATGACAGGTGACTCATGCTCTTCCTGCTGATTCTCGCTGTCGATATTCAGACATGCTGCTCCTTGTCGATCGCTTTTTTTTGGGCTCCCTGCACTTGTATTTCGTGATTGAGACGGCAACATCGGCTTACTGGTATGCCGAGAGGCGTTGCTTATTGACAGTAAGATTATTTTGGTTAATCAATTTATGCATATTAATTAACTCAATTTGCCCATTAATGTGACTCTCTAAGTGTGTTATTAATTTATTTTTGGTTTCCAACTCCCTTAACAAAAATTTGTACTCACTGTGTGTGCGTATAGATTGTGTGGCTTGACAATCTGCTTCAGCGACGATGAAAATATCCTCGGTTTCTTTATTGTGGCCACTAATTCCACAAAAATTTGGTTGGATATACTTCACAGCTTCGCAGTCACTCACACTATCAGGTAATTTATGCAAAACTATTATATCTACTAGTTCATTTTTATTAAAACGCAAGAGCTTGTTTACTAATGACTGTGTATCGGCCGCCATGATATAATTAACGTAAGTAGGGTTTCCAGAGCTGCTGTGGGGCACGTGTTCATAGCCCCTGTTATACCTAGACAGGCCAGCCTTTGTACTCTTGTTAGCTTACGTTGTGTTGTTACTTCCTTTGTTTTTACCCATCACACTAAGCAGGCGTAGATTATAATAGGCTTAACAACAGTGTTATAGGACCACCAGATGATGGAGGGATTTAGGTCCTTTGCTTTACTAAAGAGTCGTCGACAAGCCCAAAGCGCTGCCGTTGTTTTTTTTATAGTTCTTTTCAGGTGTGGGTTCCAGGTTAGTTTCTGGTTATGACGATGCCAAGATACTTAACCTTTTTGAAAGCTCTACCGTTGTCCCTCCCAAAGTGGATGCTTTAAGGTTCAGCTTCCTTCCTTTTGTAAATGGGATCACTACGGCTTTGCTTGGGTTGACAATTAGTCTTTTCTGTGTACATACACCATGTGGTGACAAAATGGAGTGCATTTTGCATTCGTTCTGAGAGCACGTTGTCATGCTTGTCTCTTATTATTATAACTAGGTCATCTGCGTAACTTTGGACTTCAAAGCCTGCTTCAGTCAGTTTACCAGTAGATCATCAACAACGAGAGACCAAAACGTGGGCGATAGGACCCCTCCTTGAGGGCATCCCTTTATTACTTTGACTATGACTGCTGTTTCTCCAATGGTCGCGGGGACTTCACGGCTGGTTAGCATGGATTTTATTCATTTTGTAGAGATTAGTTCTACTCCTCTGCGTGTTGTGGCGCGCTGAATGGATTCATATGAGGTTTTGTCAAATGCATCCACTATGTCTAGAAATGCACACAGCCTCACTCCTTTTCCAGCCAGTGCCTTCTCTATATCGCTGACGAGATTTTGAAGAGCATGGGTGGTCGATTTCGATAGTTGGCGTGCGAATTGTTTTTCATGCAGTGGAGCATTAGAAAAGAACTTGCTTCTGACATGCCTATCGATAATCTTTTCCATCGTTTTAAGGAGGTTAAGCTAATGGGGCGGTAAGACTTTGGTTCCTTTTGTAATCGTCGCCCTGTCTTTGGTATGAACGTTACCTAAACTTTGCTCCAGTTTTTGGGAATGTAGCCCAATGCAAAGGTGGCTGTGAAGATTGATTGAATGTATGGTAATAGGTGCTCTATACCTTGTTGTAACAAGGCTGATAGGATTCCATCTACTCCCGGGGATTTATAGGGTTTAAAGCTATGTATCGCCCATCTGATTGTGTTTTTTTGTAAATATTTTGTTGGCTAGACTTTTGCCATTTTTGTAGGCCGCTGAGCGGTTTCAATGGGCTCGCCATCTGGTGCCAGCTCTTCTTTAGCAATTATGCGTGACCCGGGAAAGTGTGTTTCTAGAAGAATCCTCAGACTTTCTTCAGGTGTCTAAGCAAAAGTGTCTTTGGCTCTATTCTTTAGTAGGTCGATTTCATTTGAGTGCTCCTTGGATAGAACTTTTTGTGGACGAAGAAACGGTCCTAATTTATCTATCCCTTCACAAAAGGACCTATAAAAGTTCTTCTTTTCGATCTCTAGTGAATGTGTTAATATGTCAATAAGTATAAATGCAAAATTTCACAAATCGACGTTTTGGTCGAGCAAAATGCAGGAAATGCACATAAAATATTGTTGCCATTATTACAAATTTAGGACTAAAATATGATTATTTTGTTTAAAAACATTATTTAAATCATTGTGTAGCAGTTAAAAATATTTGTTCTCACTATCTCGACTTTTAGTGAAAATAACATAATATTGTGAATATATTGCTTTTTGCTTTGCGACTCTTCAATTATTATTGGAGTCCTTTCAACATTTAAAACGAGCAACGAATAAACAGAATATTTATTTATTAGATTTTTGTGTTTCCCTTACAGGGAAATGCAATATATTCGTCTGCTTTGAGCGTTCCAAATATTTAAAAGCTCGTAATAATTTAGGAACATCCGATTACGGTAATCGGATATCGCTATATCAAATATATCCTTTTTTGTTCGGAATCCACCTTTGACTCAATTTAGAGAATTTCAATACAAAATCTGGAATTTTGTATTTTAATATAGTATGTATTCAAACCCACGCAGTTCGAATGTTGATTTTTAATTTCGTCTAGAGTATCACGAAAATGAAAAGAACTTTTTTTGATTTGTATTTGATATTTTTTTTCTCCACAAGGGCCCCGCAGCAACAGATATTAAAATCCAATCCGTGCTTGGATTTAACTCAATGTTTAGTAAGAAAAATGAACTTTTTCGATGCAGAACAGAGACATATAAAAACAATTGACGACCAAAGAAGTTAAAGCAAAATGCTATAATTGCCACTGCTCTTAAAGAAGTTGAAATGTGAAATGGCAGAATCAGTATTGAAACGCCCCTGTCCCAAAGCACATTCCTTGTATCTAAAGGCCAAGACTCTTTGGACGTGATCGTAACAATGGTGAATGATTCATCGCAACTGTCGGTTAAGACCCTGTTAAATCGACATTGTTTGGTTGTAGATTCTAAAGTGGATCATCTTGAGTTATTACAATTTCTTAAGTGATTAGGAGTCTTTTCGTGTCTCGTAGGCTCTTTTCGTGTCCCGTAGAACCTTTGTACCCTTTGTTGTGTTCTTTATTAACACAATAACTTGTTATTGGGTTGTTATTCAGAGATAAGAGGGTTAAAGTTTACTTGAACATATTTGACCACCCTCTACTCCCACGCTCACACCGCACAGGAGGCAGTAAACAATCTCAGCGCTCACATGAAGGAAGTAACATCATTTTATAACACCTGGAAGATGCGATTAAACCCAGCTAAAACTGAGCTAATCGTATTCGCTAGAAAAATCAAGGACATTGAAACAGCACCCATACAATACTTAAAGACCATGTAAAATACCTCGGAATCATTCTCGATGCAAAGATTAATTTTGGTAAACACATAAAATATATTCAAGACAAAAATCATATCCGTTTAAGCAAACTTAAGCCGCTCATTAGGAATGATTCCTTTCTTAGCCCGAAAAATAAACTCATCCTTTATAGGTCCGTTACCAGAACCTTTCTACTGCATGGAGCACAGGTTTGGTGCCACCTAAGAGCGGCTTTTTCGTCCCGGTATGCCAGAGTACGAGATTTGCACGCTTGGGCATTTGTAGATAAAATAGCGTGTAATTTTTACGACTTCACAATACGGGGATCGCCGAGAACCGCTCTGATCGCGGACTTGAGGTGCAATCCGGGGATTAGACACAAACACGGGCCCATACACAGAAAAACCACCAATTCTTATCTAGAACCACGACCGCCGTAAAATGAACCTATATGTATATCCCTCATCCCTAAAACTCCCTCTTAATCCACCCTCTGTAGCCCCTGATGCCTTTCATAAAACCTTTCATAAAACGAAAAATATCAGGAGTACAGGAAAATAGCTTTTCAAGCCTAAACTGGTTCCAAGGTAGTCCTCGCCTACTCCGCTAAATGCGGAGTGGACGGGCCTTGCTAAGAGATTCGTTTGACATATTAGTCCTCCTTGCTCCGGCAAACGAAGCATGGCACCACGTAGCCAGGAATACCCTGATGTGCAGTTGCAATTCCACCCTCACTAAGATTGTGATCAATCATGATTATGTCATAATCCTCTGCTTTTTTTCCGAATGTATGATGTATGAAAGACGTGACGGAATGAATGTCAACATTAAACCAAAGAACCGCGGCATGGGGCCTTTCTTCTGTTTTCCCCATAGTAACCTTACCCCTCACAATTGTTCACCCTTGAAAGCAAGACAACTAGCGCAATAGACATCCGTTGGTAATCAGTAACTGAAAATCTTTTGAAAGGTTCTTTCAGAACCTAAGTAAAATGAGATATGTACTGAAGAATCACTTACTCTGCGCGCGAACACTGTTCTGGGGGAACATCGTCCTGCAAAAGTTGTGCTGGGAGGCTTCTAGAAGCACCCATCTGAGGGTGTACAGAGTAGTCAACCTGTACATAAAATATCTGTAGGATAGTGAAGTGGATTAAGTTTTGAAACTCTGTAGCAATAGCCAATTAGATGATGTTGATGATGACGATGATTACCACAATCACCTCCCCGTTCTATACCTAATCAAAATCGCGTAATTTACGAGAATCTGATCACACTAAAGCACGAGGTTTAAAAGTTCGAGCCTTCATTAAAATGATATCTAGATATTAGCTCGTAAAAAAATTAAGTGAAACCAAATAATGTACTTATCTATAAGGAAGCTGTCTCGACTCTCCTGCGAGTTGTACCTGTGGCTGGAGTTTTAGGATTTGTTCTTAATTTCATTTGACTCAGGAAAATTACTGAGATGCTCAATTTCTCGGATAATTAAGAAACTATACAAAGTTGAAGCGAGTGTATGTCAGAATATGTGGAAATGTGAATGGGGAACCAATCTCAAGCTTAGGCGAGTGGAATCGAACCAGTCTTTAACCAAAAGGAGTCAATTTCTCAAGCTTTGGCGGGTGGAATTGAAACAGTCTCTAGCCAAAACGAGTGGACTTTAAAGACTCTTCTGTAACGATATCTAATTCAGTATATTCATTAATTAATTATGTATGGCGTTGGGCGCCAATTGTAATGAAAAGTATTTATTATTTTAATTAATTAGTTGAGCGCCACTTTGTAATGATTTGTTTTACTAGCTCAGTCGCCAATTTGTAAGGATAGAGCGAAAGTTAATTTATTTAGTTTATTTGAGGGTGTGAGTTGTCTCTTTCACTAACTACATTTTTTTATGATATTGTGGGCGCCAGAGCTCCTTGAGACAATGTAAAAAAAATAAATATTAAGATATCTAAAATTATCAAGATAAGAACATTAAAAAATTAATTCGCGCCTTAAAGAACTCGATCGATCCTACAATAAATCAAACAAAATATTTCTTAAAAATAAGATATATATTAATTTAACAACTAATTTACAAGATGATGAGGTTTATAAAAATATTAAAATCTATATAACCAGATGTAAATACAATTTATAAAGTTTTGGTTTTTGGAATAAATTGACTAGCAATGTAAATGAGAATCAGTGTAAACGATTAAAAAAATTTAATTATAACAAATAATTGATCTAAGCAAACGATCTTTCTTCTGACTGATACTTAACTTCATTAAGTTATCTGTAACCATGCGATAACTTCGTTTAGCCATTTGTAACCATGCGATCGGTTAAGATCTCCACTGGAACTGCTTCCGCCTGTACCTAAGTTCTCTCACTATAGGCGTATCCAGGTCTTACAGGTAATCCTAGTGGGGACTCCTACTTGTTTGCACGGCAAAATTGTAGTTAGCGTCTTCGTCTCGAATTGATCGTTACATAAAAAAAATACAAAGGTCTTAGACCAACTTATACTGCTTATTAACTAATTATTCAGGAAAGTATCCTGTGGACCTTAGTTGGACTATCACATAGGAGGCATTAACCGTCAATTTGAAAATTTACTGGTTACACAGGCATAAACAAAACTTAAATTGCAATTTTAAGTTAAGTAAAAATTATAGATAACTATGGTTAAGCAACCATAAATAATTACTGTCACTCAAGATATTTCCTTCCTTTACTTTAAGATATGAAATTCCAAAGAAATTGTGATTGAAATTTAAAACTCAAAAGAAAATTGTGAAATTTGTCCAAACAGTGGCTCTCGGCAACTTCAAATAGAAAATAAGTAGATTTTTATGATAAATAAGAAAATCGAGGTATAACCTCTCTATAGATAAGTCTTATTATAACTCAAAATAAGTAATTTTAATTACTTTTTTTTATATGGCCATTGGCACATAAACGATAATTGAAAAAAAACGAGGTACAACCTCTCTTTAAACGAATCTTATGATGACTCCAGATAAGTAATTTCTATTACTCAATCTATAAATATGGCCCTTGGCACATAAACAATAATTGAACGTAAATTACGTCTCAATTAGTCAAAGATAAAGATAAGATAATCACTATCTCGCCTTGAGATAGGAACTTAGATAAACGAAAAAACCAGGTAAATTTACACACATGTACTTAAACCCCTCATATATGTAAATTAATGTCGGTACATCATTGATAAAACGTGACACGGCAACTGCTAATAATTATATGCTTCGCTTGATGTTACAAATAAACTGAAATATTAATGAAATAAGGCTGAAAAAAACAATAATCAATAATACTACAAAGGAAATTCCAGCGAAATTCTACTCAAATTCAATTAACTACCTTTTACAGGAACATATAAAATTCGCTCCGACAATCTCCCAAGCAATACTGTTCAATTTAAATGAAAATATGTAATATCATATGTATGACCACTAAACCATTAAATAATTACGTTCTCTATATATGTATTTGGATTAAACCATTATCAAATTACACGAATTTGACTAATAAGATACGCAATTATCCACCAAAAAATGGGTATTCAAACCTAAAGGTCACCATAAAAAATTAAGATTGTTGAAATCGTCAATCACTCGAAAGTGCAATATAAAAATGCTAAATTCTCGCTTTAGCCGAATATAATTAAGTGAATTGGAAACAATTATTACTTCTGTATTTGAAAAATGAAAAGATTATTGAAAAATATGCAGGATGAATCAAATATTTTGAGATCAGAAAATTAATAACACTTACCGCTTCAAACGTTCTCACCAAGATGACCCACCTTCGTTTCAAAATTTTGTACGTTCTACCTATTTCGATTTTCAATGCTCTCATTGGGCAATTTAAACCATGTGACAACCGCTATCGGAAACCCGGCGTCAAACTAAGGAATCACTCAACATACGCTAAATGTAGCAATCTATTGTAGATTACATGCTAAAATTACAAGTATTGAACAACGCACTATGTCCTTCAATTACCAAATATACGAGATAAGCCCGTTTCCGAACAGATGGCATGGATGGAATAGACTGATATATGATAACTTATATTCCGTTACATTCCCCATCAACCCGGTAAGAAAAGTTTGTTAACGTGTTATCAAACTTTTCAAAAATTTAAAGATTAAAATATTAGAAAATTTTCGAGAGTCACCTTTGTACTTAATATTTGAAATTATTAGGTAATAAGAAAAAATGAAACTAAAATAATTCCCTGTTTAGGAATTAGCGTTAATCTAAAGCTTAATATTAGGAAAAGATGATTTTTCACTGATTCTACTAGGTCACTTGCAATAAGTGCGTGTCAAAGGCCTAGTACCAATAAGAGCTGTTCGATAACTAAATCACGTTGTGCTGATCAAAGTTTAGTTCACCGAGCAGGAATAAAGGAAAGGTATTGGGAAAGAGGAAAGGAAAGGGTTTACTGGGTCATTAATCAAAAATGCACTCCAAAGCCCAGTCCAACCTTTAAAAAACAAATATAAACAAAGCCTCTCAAACTTTGAATCTTTAACTTTTGATCTTTTAAGTTAGATATTTCCGGAAAAAAAATATTACACGGAGTAAACTATCAGAATAAAGAAATGAAAACAGGTAGAGAAATAAAGAGAGCCCACCACTAACCCATTGTATCGTTAACCACAAAAGATGTAGGGTGCAAGAAAACGATACCACCGAAAAGATAATTAGCATTAACTAAATTAAAGAGACATTATCAGCAATTTCAGGGTGAAAGATAATTTAAATAACAACAATTGCTAGAATTTTAAGAAATCTAGTCATTAATACATTCCTATGAGTCACTGTCAGAAAAATTTGCCTTCAAGTCACTAATATGCCAATTCCCGAGATCATGACTGATATGAACGGCCATTAAACTATATGAAACCCTAGAAATAACTTTATTTACTGCACAACGTGCAATACGTTAACGCAAAAGACAAGATAAGGCTAAGCACGATAAATGAGTAGAGATAATTACATCCATCAAATCCAAAAAGATAGCATACGTTAACGCAAAAGGCAAGATAACGTATATAGGTACATCAAATCCGGAAAGATAACATACGTTAACGCAAAAGGCAAGATAACGTATATAGGGTACGATAAATGGATATAAACAATTATCTTCTTCCACTCAAAATTACATCATACACATCAGTTAAGCAAACAGCAAGACATCCGTGTACAACTAATTTGCAAAGAAAATAAAGTTATTATTATCTTTATTAACTCAAAATTAATTATATTCAAGCAAAAGGCAAGACATCCTTTTATAATTAATTTGCAAAGAAAACAAAGTTCAAGGTAAAGGTTCAAAGTAAATACTACGTCAAGAAATTCAAATATATGGTAAGGTACTCTCGAAAATAAATTTGAAATATCAGATAGGGAAATTTTTAGTGTAACGGAATAATCATTTATTCCGTTACACTTCTCTGCTTCTTATTGCGGTTTTTTATACGAAAAAGTCCCCATTTGATATGTGGGTGCGACAAGAAATTATTAAAATTCCGATCCCACTCATTAAAAAAATGTATTAAAAAGAGACGTAAATAAGTGTGCCGCATATTCCCAGCGGCCGGCTCGCCCCCATTTTACCTGCTTCTCAAAGGTTTACATGTAACAGTGCATTTTTTAAGATGTTTTATAATACTGAGTGTATTCCAAGTATTGAAAGATGCCAGCGAAACTATCAGTAAAATTAGTGGGGGAGTAGGCCATTTTAATACAAGAAGACAAATTCCTTGTTGAAAGCCAAATCGGAAATAGTGTTGCTCAAGATTAAGTTAAACAATTATCTAAGAAACTACACTCCAAACCAACGAAGAGGAAGACGATATTTCTGCTATAGGAGTTTAAATTTAAGCTAAAGACTGTTTGAAAACTGAAGTTAACAGGAAACTGACAGAGGCATTATTGGAGCAGAATAAATCAAAGAAAAACATGCTGACTAACGTTGAAACACAATCAGCTAAAAATGAAATATTTGTGAACGAATTAAAGAAGCTTAATATCGAATTGGGGGAACTCTCGTTATGGCAATATGACAGTAGATATCATACCATTGAATGCCTGGCAACGCAGATAGGAACCCTCGCATTAAACAAAAAAGTAAAATAATTGAATGAGTTGAATACTTTATTTAGAAGAATACAAAATGACCCCGTGCAGTCAATTATCAAATCGGATGCCCTATATCTCTGAACCGACTAAACATATTTTTATAATTATTATGTCATGAATATGGAATTTTTAATATTTAAATATCCATCAACTGATAACTTTACCAACAAAGTAGTGTTGTAATAATCTTACAGAAAGTAGATAAACTGTAATAGCTAGACATATTCCAGTACCCGTTATACTATCGAGTTAGTTTAGTATTGTGTATGTGAGGTTAGGAATGGGTGACACGCAAAAGTTTCGCCAAGTAAAAAACGGTGAAAATAAGTGCAATTATTGTAAAAAAAAAGTCATAGAATATACTGAGTGTGTTAACTGTAAGGCGTGCTACCACCATAGCTGTTCAACCAGGGTGATAATTCATAACAAAAACGGGAAATTTGCATGTTGTGATATTGACAAAAGTGTGGTTAGAACAACGAAAACAACACGAAAAAACAGTGAAAAATCCGAAAATTCTCTGGATATGGATGAAAAAAGGCTTAGGGAGATAATTAAAGAATCCCTCAGGTATCTCTTGAGCCCTGTTGAGCAGAAGATCGAGAAAAAAATTAATGAACTTGGGGTCTCAATTCAGTTTATGTCGGACTCCTTTGAGGACCAAAAACGAATGTTCGAGAGCATTCTGGCGGAAAACCAAGCATTTAAAAAGAAAAATGAGGAGTTAAAGAAGCGATAGCAAACATTAGAAGGGAGAATGGAGACTTTTGAGGCCACAGAAAAATAAAAAACCTGATAATTGCTGGGGTTCTAAAACAGACCAATCTAGACACGGTAGGCACCATTAAAAATATTTTAACAGGCATGCAACATTGGCTCAAGCTGCGAAGCACATACAGGTCCTTAGTGAGTTTTTCCGAAAGAACGTCAATGTGATTCCCCCATTGCAGCCTGGGGTCTAGGACTACTCCCAAGAAACGTACTACAAAATGCAAAAAATTAAATTTTATAGAGTTTTAGATTGGACAAACATGGAGAGGGACCCATTTTGGTGAAATTGAGCAATGAACAAGCAAAAAAGGATGTGCTTAAGAGAATAAAGGACATAAAAGGTATATCTACAAAGCAATGTGGCTTAGATGGGGAGGATAGAAAAATCTATTTCAATGAAGACATGTCCGTGCCTAAAAGAATACACGGGAAATTCGAAAACGGAAAAATTATAAGGCAGCATTTTATGTGAACGGTACAATTTTTCTCAAAATTAATGAAGCTGACCAGGCCTTAAAAATAAGATGTGTATCTGACCTGGAGAAATGGCAATAAAACTCTAAGTACTAAAAAAAATAACATCAAGTAACTAAAATCTTACCTTCATGGTGCCAAATGATATTCTGGATAAATATATGATCTCTAAAGCAACTGTATGTGATAGCTTATGCCAAATAAACTACTTCGAAAATAATACAAGTGACATTAACCTTATGCATGTCAACATACGAAGTATATATAAAAATTTTGATCAATTTTTAGTGTTCCTTGAATCACTAGGGAAGTCTTTTGATGTTATAGTTATGTCGGAGACCCACAATGTATACTGCACAAATGACTTTAATATATCTGGCTATAGATTATTTTTTAATAAAAGTAGTCTTAACAGATGCGATGGATGCATAATCTATGTTAAAAGTGAATTCCACATTGAAGATGAGATAATCCAAGAAAATAACTTAAAAATTATCAAGGTTGCACTGCAAAAAAAACCAAAGGATTGTGGAGATACTAGCTACATATAGATGTTTTGCCATTCAAAAGGAAGAACTCATTGAAAATTTGGAAACAGTACTGCAGCAATCAACCGTGGACCAAAACAGAGTGTATGTGTTTGTTGGTGACATTAATATAGACCTGTTATCTAAAGAATCAGATTCAACCAATAATTACCTAACTTTGTTACAGGGATATGGGTTTATGAGTGCTATAAACGAACCAACTAGAGTTTCAGAAAATGGGGGTACATGTTTAGACCATTTTTTTATTAAATGTAAAAGTGACCTTTTCAACGGTGTTAGGGCTGTTGTTTTGGAGAATGATCTCATTGATCACCACCCGATTTTGCTTAACATTCAATTAGAAACAACTGTGGATAAGAGAGAAAAATTTAATACTTTCGAAACAATAAATTATGAGGAACTATCAAAAAAATTGGAGGATGAGCAGTGGGATGATGTTCTGCAGGAAAACAATGTTGAATTATGTACAAATTTATTTATAAACAAACTAAAAAATATGCTTATTCAATCAACAACTAATAAAATCCATAACTAACAAGAAAAATAAATTAAAGCCTTGGATCACTGGTGGGCTCTTGATATCAATTCGAAACAGAAACCGCCTTAAAAGGGAATGTGCACTAAAGCCTAACCACTTTATTGTGTTGAATAGATATCAAGAATACCGAAAAATGTTGGGTAAACTAATAAAAAATTCTAAGTATAACTACTACAAATTATTAGCACACAAAAATTTAAATGATCCAAAAAAATTATGGAAGGTGATTAGAGAGGCCACCAATGATCAGCCATGTAACGCAGAATTAAAATCCATTAACAACCTAGTAAATTTAGAAATAACAGACAAAAAACAGATTGCAAATGAGTTTAACTCCTACTTTTGTAACATTGGAAAACAGTTGGCAAACAAAATTACTAGAATATGCACTCTGAATCGGGCGGTGAGGGAGGGGGTGATGTTTCATTCTTTTTGGGTCCTGTGACAAGCGATGATATAATTAGGGTAGTAATGAACCTTAAAAATGGGGTAAAGGGAGGGGATGATGCCATCTCATCTAATATAATAAAAAAATATAAAGAAACTTTCAGTATTCCCCTAAACATATAACAAATCTAGCTTTTGGTACGTGTGTTTTCTCAACTATATTAAAAAACACTACAATCATACCCTTGCACAAACAAGGAGATAAAAACTTAATGAGCAACTATAGGCCTATTTCCCTAACTAGTACAATAAGTAAGAATATTGAGAAGTGCTACAGAAGGAAATTAACAACTTTTTTAGAGAAAAATAACCTACTCAACTCAAATCAATTTGCTTTCAGGGAAAACTCAAATACCGAAAATGTCCTTGTTAGAGTAACAGAAGGGATACTAAAAAACTTAGGTCTGGGGAAAAAAGTGGTAGGCATCTTTCTAGACCTGAAGAAAGCATTGAAAGTGTGCCACCTAAATTTTGCTTAAACGTTTGGATAACATGGGAGTCAGGGGTATTCCAAATAACTTTATTCAGTCATACCTTACAAAACGAAAACAAACCACATTAGTCTCTGGACAGGAGAGTGAAGTATTAGAGGTTGAATGTGGTGTGCCACAGGGTACAGTGCTCTCAACTTTGTTATTCAATATTTATATAAATGATATAATGGATCAGATAGAGGATGAGAGTATCGCTACCTATTGCTTTGCTGATGATACTAGTATCATAATAAGCGATAATGATTGGGAAGACACCAAACTAAAAGCAGAAAAGGCATTACAAAAAAATCAAAAACTGGTTGGACCATAGTCTACTGTCTCTGAAAGTTGAGAAAACCAATTTTGTGACTTTCTCACTTTCCTCTCGATCTATTCCTGATTTGGAGTGCATAAAAATGCATGACTCTGAATGTGATTTGGGCCTGCAATGTAAATGTGAAATGATCATAAAAAGAAAAAGTAGTCTTAAATATCTTGGAGTTATTTTGGATCAAAGGCTCACTTGGAAGGCACATGTTGAGTATGTAACTACAAAAGTAAGAAAACTAATTCACAAATTTGATGAGCTGATACAAATTTTAACATTCAAAACTCAGAGATCAATATACTTTGCATTAGCAGAGTCAGTAATAAATTATAGTTTGGTAGTGTGAGGAAATGCAGGCTCAACAACTTTATCAAAATTACAGATATCACAAAAATGGATTATAAAAATTATACTTTTTAAAAAGAAAAGATATCCTTCTGTGCTAGTTTACAAAGATAGTAATATATTAAGCATTCATCAGCTTTATTTAAAATCAGTATTAAGATTTATGATAAAAACAACTATTACAAAGAAAATCTAAAACATGGTCAAAGCACAAAAAATGCTGCTCGAGGACAAGTTGAACTGCAAAACCCTAAACATACAGCATGCCAAGATCACATTTACTGCGTGAGTCCAATAATTTATAATGACTTACCAGATGCCTCTAAGCAAAAAAAGTATTACAAAATTAAGGCAACCTTCAAAATGGATTATTGATAGTAGATATAAGATTAATTATGTAATATAAGGGATACAATCAAACTTCAATTTAAATTAATTTTAGGATATAATTCAGTGATATGTACATTGTACATATATACAAATATTAAGCTAAAGGGTTGAAAGAGACTAAAATTATTACGTACTAACTTGTATGATTCCCAAAAGGAAATTAATTAAATAACTAAATATATAACAACCTCAAAAATAGTTTAAATGAATTATAGTTTTAAGGGGTGCACACACAGTATTGTAAATACCATTGTGCAGCTGCTATATTGGCAGTATACTTAGGGGATATTATTAGGATATACTTAGTTACAACAATTATTATATATATATTTTTTTTATCATGATTTTTATAAATTATTAGAAACCTTAATTGTAAGTGTAATAATGTGTATCTTATAGATTGTAACATTTTGTAACACCTACAACTGCTAAATAAATAAATAAATAAAAATAAAATAAAAATAGTATACGATTAGTTTAGTTTTATATACAAATAATTGTTATTACTATGATCATTTATATACAAACATAGCAGTAGAAAAATTATTTTAATATCCCTGTTGGTAGGCCAACAGAATAGCCCCGCAGCAAATTAATCAAGAATAGGAACGTCAAATAATTACTGTTTGTACGGCAGGTGTTTATACATAATTTTAGTGAATGTCACAAAATGGTGACACTAATTTCTCAAAAAAAGCTTAAATACGATACCAATAAGGCTCGTATTATAAATATGAAAGGAAGCATCTCTTGAAGATGCGAAACATTTCATTCAATCTCAACTTATAATTACTATTACTTCTATTAAAAAATTCCTTTGTTGCTTGAAATTAATTTTTCGTAATTTTTTTTTCAACTGATGAATGAATGGCTGAATGAGTAAAGGCCAAAACATTCAAAATTTTGGATATTTTTTTTTGTTAAAACTAACCCAGACTAACGACTGCTAACCACAATTATTAACCAAGTCATACTTGCCCAATCTGATCAAAATATTGTGAACTACTAAAATGCATAAACCTACTAAGTAAATATCACCCTGCCCTAAGTTTGAACTTGAAAAAAACATTCACAGTTAATTATAAATAACTAGAACGTTCGACGGGAGCGATTTTAATCCTTAACGTTGCAGCCATCAGCATTTTGTAGAATATAAATACGCAGACAAACGTCAAATTCATCAGGCTTTCGGGTCTCTCTCAACACCGCTCAACTAGCTGGGTACAGCACACAGGTGCATACTCTTCTAGTTGTTCTATCTCGCAACCTCAATATCTGAGAACACCTGTACATAGGTACAGGGTGATCAGCTCCTCACCTAACCTGGATGTACATGTACATAGGTACACGGCACCCGGGGGATTCTAAAAAGTAGTGAGGGTTGAATCTACGAGTAAAGTATCAAAATTTCAAGTAAGGGGATTTTTTGGGGATTTTTAATAAGTAGTGCAAGTGCCTTAGAAATCTGTGTCAAACTTAAATGAAACTATTCCGTTAATAAGAGACGCTAAAAGACTTACCAAATAAATATTAAAACAAATACATAAATAAAAGCAACCCAGCTCCCATAGACTTTATTAATAAAACAGTGACCATGGGCCTAGAAACACTTTAAACTAAAACTAAGCTTCCCTCGAGAAGACATGCATTTGGATATGAGATGGAATATGTATTGGCCGGCAAAACTAACTTTGTAGTCTTAGCTGCAGTGTATCTCCCCCAGGACTCGGCTACACTGCCTCCCACGAGGGAAATGGAGGACCTGATAGCACACTGCCAGAACCAGAAATGAGAGGTCATTTTGGGCTGTGACGCTAACGCACACCATATGACCTGGGGCAACGAAGACAACAATGCTAGAGGTAAATCACTTTATGATTACATTATAGGTAGCAACCTCAACATTCTCAATAGAGGTACTGTACCAACCTTTATTAACTCCAGGAGTCAAACCATAATTGATAATAACACTTGCCTCGGCGGGCATATCTCAATTAGTCATAAACTGGCATGTCTCTGACAAGGTCACCATGTCAGATCATCTCTGGTTAACATTTGAGCTTAGCTCAATAAAGGCGCCCAGGAAGCTTTTTAGGGATCCCCGAAGGACGGATCGAGCTCAGTTCCTCGTCCGGCTTCGGGAGAACCTAC
>MU185818.1:10864-30685 GCA_016904865.1 Pissodes strobi | reverse complement strand
CTAAAGCCTTTGAAAAATCTTGCCCTCTTGAGGCATCACAACAACAGCCAGGGGAAGCCACAAAATGGTGGAACAAAGAGCTGGGAGAACTCAAGAGGACAGCGAGAAAATCTTTCAACAGAGCAAAGAGGACTAGAACTCAAGCCGACTGGGAGCAATACAGCACCAATCTGCGGGAGTTTAAAAAACTAGTAAGGAAAAAACAGAGGGAGGCCTGGAGGGTCTACTGTGAGGAGATCGAAGAACACTCGCAGACTGCACGGCTCTACAAGATCCTCGCAAAAGACAAAGATCGCGACCTAGTCTACTAACAAGGGAGGACGGCACTAAGACCGCTAACCTACAAGAGAGTCTTGAACTGCTTATGCAGACCCATTTCCCTGGTTCGTCGATAACAGACGACAGGAACTGGCCAGACGAGACAAACCTTCAACCTGCTGATCTGGACTGGCAAAGTGCCAACCAAATAGTTAGTGAAGACAAAATACGATGGGCAGTACTAAGCTTCTCACCGTTCAAATCGCCAGGTACTGACGGCATCCGTCGAGCTCTACTACAGTGGGGCTTGGACGAGTTACTGCCGCACTTGGTAAAGGTGTTCTGGGCATGCCTAGCGCTGCGCTATATCCCGAAGGCATGGAGAGAAGTAAGAGTGGTGTTCATACCAAAAGCAGGAAGGATGGATTACACTGTCCCCAAAGTCTATCGACCAATCAGCCTAACATCCTTTGTGCTAAAAACTCTGGAGAGGCTGTGTGAGCGATATTTGAGGGACTGCGTACTGGTCAACCGACCGCTGCATCCCTACCAACATGTGTACACTACGGGAAGATCGACCGACACGGCCTTGCATTCAGCAGTGAGCCGGATAGAGAGATCGCTGGACAATAATGAGTCCACCTTAGGTGTATTTATTGATATTGAAGGTACGTTTGATAAAACCACCTTTGGAAAATCAATGCTGCCTTAACAAACAGGGGCGTCCCTCCTGCTGTCAGTGGCTGGATTTTCAACATGCTCTCGAAGAGACGCGTGCAAATAAAGGTGGAATATACTGTAGTGAGAGGCATCGTTGCCAGAGGCTGCCTGCAGGGAGGCGTTCTGTCGCCACTGCTATGGAACCTTGTTCTCGACAGCCTCTTGCATCGCCTCAACTCAGGTGGATTCTACACCAATGCATATGCAGACGATCTTACGATACTGCTCAACGGAAAGTTTGAAGGAGTTCTGTGCAATCGCCCTTCGCTTAGTCGAAAAGTGGTGCAGGGAGCACTCCCTGTCTGTAAACCCCAGGAAGACGGAGATGGTGCTCTTCACCAGAAAAAGGAGGATGGAGCCACTGCGATCTCCGACCCTCCTAAACACACAACTAAATTTTGCATCTGAGGTAAAATACCTTGGGGTCACCTTCGATGCTAAATTAACCTGGAATCTTCACTTAGAACGAAGACTAAAGAAGGCATACATCTCTTATGAACAGTGCCGCAGGACCGTGGGTAAAACCTGGGGGATGAAACCCAGGGTCGTAATGTGGATCTATACTGCCATCATAAGACCTATGATTGCCTATGGAGCCGTAGTTTGGTGGCCCAAGAGTCAACAAAAAACGGCAATGCTTAAGCTCAGTCAGGTACAGAGAACTGCCTGCCTAACTGTAACGGGAGCTATGAGAACAACCCCAACCAGAGCCATGGAAGTAATGTTGTGCCTGCCTCCCCTAGATATTTATCTAAGGGAGGTGGCTCTGACTGCATTGCTAAGGCTAAAAGTCGTTGGTGTGCAACCTAGCATAGAATGTGGAGAGTTTAGACGCCACCTGTGGGAAGGGACAGTCGTAAGACTGCCACTACTGCAGGTAAGTGCAGATAGGATACCTCCCAAGTTTGTCTTCGACAAACTATATGATGTACAAATAAAACCATTTGAGCCTATAACCGAAGGTGCGGTTAACATTTTCGTGGATGGCTCAAAAACCAAGGAAGGAGCAGGCTGTGGAATTTACTCTCGAAGCTTGCGAATTGAACTTAAATGGCCTGTGGAGGGACACGCAAGCATAGTTCAGTCTGAACTTGCTGCAATATCCATAGTCGCAAAAGAGATTGTTCGCAGGAATACTGAGAACAAGACTATTAAAATCTACACGGATAGTAGACAAGCACTACTGGCCTTGAAAAGTTGTAAACTTACAGCCAGGTCAGTACTAGAATGCCATAATTCACTGGAGGATGCTGCCCGCAAAAACAGAATTTTTGTGTTCTGAGTGTAATGAGTCTGCAGCAAAAGCATACCTGGATATGTCAAGGAAGACCCTACGACTCATGGTGGGGATTCTGACTGGACACTGCCAGCTAAGGAAACATCTCCA
This sequence comes from Pissodes strobi, assembly GCA_016904865.1. Lineage (NCBI taxonomy): Eukaryota > Metazoa > Arthropoda > Insecta > Coleoptera > Curculionidae > Pissodes > Pissodes strobi. The sequence continues at coordinate 28,320 of MU185818.1, read as the reverse complement.
CACAATGAGATTATGCGAGACACCTATATGCAGAGGCTGTGAACAAGAGGACGAAACAGTAGAGCATCTGCTCTGCGATTGCGACGCTGTTTCGGAACTAAGGGAATCCATTTTGGGAGAACGATGGCCAACCATGGCTTTTCTTAGAACAGCCTCCTCGGGCAACATCGCCGCCTTTTTTACAACACTAGGCTGGACGATGGCCTAGATGGATTGGTTGACCTGGAGAGGACGCACAGGGGGTCCAATGGGGCCTAAGTGCCGCGGCCTTTCAAGGCCACCCTCTCACCATTTCCAGATTCCAGATTCCAGAAGACATGCATTTAGTATTAATTGGCTATAGTGTAAACTCTTAATTCATCTATAAACAAAACACGCATTTATTATTGCTCACGTACAGTATAGTATAACCGTTGAGTAAAACCGTTGATAAGTGTGTTTGTAAATAAACTAGTTATTGCTTTTATAAACGTGTCTCCTTAATCATCTCTTCACACCTGATGTAGAGCGATTCCGAATCTGAGCTATTCTCCTGCACGCTAAGTAAGGCGTGGCGTCATGAGTAAAAACCAATTTCTGACAATATCTTCAAAACATCTATATTTTTTTCCAGTATTTTTCTAAAACCTTTACCCCAATATATTTCTAAATTACTTATAACTAACATTTTTATTTACTTTTTTGGGACATAGGCAACTAGTTGAACTATTGTCAATATAAAATGAACCCTCAAGCCCAGCATAAATTTCCATTTTAACTGTATAGGATAGTACAGTTCGAGCATTCTTTGCAACAAACTTCACTCCCTAATTCAGTAATAATATAGAGTTCGACTAGTTTTCGACCCACGAACAAATGGTTTTTGACTCTGCCGATGTAGTCCGGACAATCTTCATACCAAAAAGTTGAAGTAATTGTATCATCTGCATCATCCGCAGATACCTCGAAGTCTCAGGATTAGAATTGATTTCAACGGGATCTGTGTTGCTCTTTTTTCTTCATGGAATTCTTACAGCTGTTCACGTAATAAATCTTGCTCTAACTCTTCAGATATTTTCAAGAGTCTCACCTCTATTTTATTATTATATATCAACGCATAACTAAACAGAATAAAACAGGACTCAATTGCCAGAAAACAAATGTACACGTAACAGAATCAAAAAGAATGGATCACGTTGTTACTTGTGGATAGGCTAATCGCTTTCTATTCGACATGAACTCCCAAAGACCGCTACAACTAGACTAAGCTCCTGACCATAATTCCGTGCAAATGACCTGAGTTCTTGTAGTTGTGAGGATAATTAGATGGACGCAATTGCTATCAAGTACAACACATTAAAAATAATGGTTTAAAAAGTAAAATAAATTTTGAACAGAACTTCTGGTAAAATTGGCGGAAGAATATATAAAATTGGTTTTAAATAGGTTTACTTTTTGTGCGTGCTTTATTATTTTATAGCGAAAGAAACTAGGGGATATTTCTACTCTTTTCCTTCATTATTTACTCGCTCAAAAAATCTCAATTAAATCAACTTACGCTCCCCGCCAAATTGAGACAGAGTAGTTGACATTCTTGACGACTTGTACTGGTTTTGTCGTGTTTTTATGCGCCTGGCACCACCTTCGGCCACACTACAAGGACACATCTTTGGTGACGTCACAGGACAGATTCCAGGGCTTCAGACATCTCCAACATCATCCTCCAGAAAGCACAGAGAAACTCTAAGTGAGCACAGAGATCTCCAAGAATATTTCCCATCTAAACTTTGTCAGATGAAGATTAAAATAAACCCATTAATTGTTGAAATTTTCAGTTAAAAGCATACTCCAGCCTATACTCCTATACACCTGGAGTATCCTATTAAGCTTTTTTCGGTAAGTTAAATTATAATTAACGAAACCGGGTTAAAGTGTAGCAAATTGTCCTTTTTCCTTAATATATAATTTATAACACATATTACAAAATATGTCGTAAGATGAAAATGTTGTAAAACACGAAAATGTTGAAGGTAAAAAGCATACACAGTGAATGCCCAAATCAGTGAGCCTTTGGTGTCGACAGATTGATTTTTAAAAAAGCTGCATTGAAGAGTCAAATTCATTTTATATAAAACCGGGCGGAAACGAAACTGTCTTCCTGTGCCGTTCAATATCGACTCTCTAAGAAATGTGCCGAACGGATTATATATTTTCTTTGCAGCTGGAAATGTAGCGAACCTTCCAAATAATATATATTGGGCATCAGGGTGGAATTATGCTTGCAAGACAATATAGTTCTGATTCCTTTGAATGAAAATTAATTAAATATGGGGTGCCTTCAAGGGCGGTCTTATCACCTGTGTTATTCTCAATAAATGTCTCAGATATGTGTAGAGACATCAAATATTCTAAGCTTCATCAATATGAGGATAATTCGCAGTTGTATATCCTTATTAATGGTCATAGCATCGAAAATATTGCGTCAGAATCGCATAGTCGAATTAAAAACTATTGAAAGATCATAACTTAAAGCTAAATGCTACAAAATCGCAAATTCTCACCTTTATGTAACAATTATGTAAAAAAAGTAAAAAGCTGCATACCTTCATCTAAAAATGTTAAACAAGGTAAAAAAAGAACCTTCCGACTAAATGATTCTCTATTGACATCAAATAACGCTATATTTAAATAATGCATGCCACGCTCTTTCCTGTCTTCTAATTTTATTTAGTTGCCTTCACTTCCGATTAGAAGAAACTGAGACTCAAGAAAGTTATATTAAAAATGTATAATTAAAATTTAGAAAATTTGCAATGCGTAGACCAGAAGGAGTTGTCGTCGAAGCGTGCAAATTAGGCCCTAGCTCAAATATAGGGGAGCAGGGGGGTTATTTATTTAAGGCGCCACCAACTTGTAGACGGCACAAGTCGGTAAATCCCCATGGAACTCGTTGTGGCTAAGGCTCCACAACAAAAATAAAACGTGAATAATAAATGGGTTGGGTGGAAAATCCCACGAGGGTGAAATCAATCAAACATTTCTACCATGGCACCAACACTGCAACTTCAATGGCTGATTTGTGAAAAGTAACGCACGCGAAATATCCATGAACCAAAGCAACTTCCTCTAGAATTCCCACTTCAAGAATTTTGCTGACCAGTTGAAATACGACTTGCGCATCACATGTCTGACTCAACCATTTTTCTAACTGATCTCGAAAATAGTACTCCAGGATTTTGACACACCGAAGCCCATTTTAATAATTAATTACACAAGCTAGCCGAAAGAATATATCCATTTGAGGAACATGCTAGAAACGCTTTCCTAGTTCCCGTGCTGACAAAATCATCAAAAATGACACGACAATCTAGAATTAGTACGCGTTAATATCACTAAACGAAAACCGCACGAAAGAAATCCAAGCCAAAATAGATTTGAAATTTTAGAGCCTATTTTATCTACCGTGCCGCAGAGGTCACCACACGAATAGATAATCTCAGTTGGGTAGACAACTATGAAAGATAGACACAAATTTTAAATAAATTCTTTCATAGTAACACAACTGACCTAGCGCAGATTCTGGACATTTCGATGAATGAATAAATGAACTTGAAAATTTGGCCCGTTACATGCAACCACCCTGGATATGGAACATCGTAGAAAACTGCCTATGCATAATTTTATTTATAGCATTCTTAAAAAAAGGATATTTAAGTGATATTTTTCAATTGATAACCATCCGTATAATACTAGACGTAATCAAGATTTTGCTCTGCCCCTACTTCACTTGAGAGATCATTTACCATTGTAGCTATTTAAATGTGGAATGGCTTGTCGGTTCAGGTGATTTAATCTTGTGCTTGCTTGTGTTTAAACAACGTGCCCTGCAGTCATTCATTTGCGCTCTAGCCTATTTGGGCTTGTTTTTCTCTTTCGCTTTACTCTCGTCACTCCTTGGTCGCCATCCGCACTCTTTTCTGCCCTGCTTGTACTTTTTAATATTTAAAGTATTAAAATTTATAGTTGATGTTATCTAAATATATAAATTTTTTTCCAGGGAGTCTCACACGAGGGGTTCCTTATGGGAACTCTCATGATCATCGGTTTTATATAATCGGGAGATTGTCCATTTTATCATGAATTGTATTTACATAAATTTATATTTTGTGCATTTTTTGTGGAAAATAAATACTATTAGAATTTGAATTTTGAATCGAAACACGACCTGCGCATGACATGTCTAACCAAACAATTTTTATAATCGATCTCGAAAATAATACTCCAGGATTTTAATCGGTTCTCTGCATGCACATAGGTGCGTAGGGTCCTAACCTGCAACCTTATTTCCTACCCAAACCCGAGTTTTGCAGCACACCGGTGCGTGGGCTTGGGGGTTACCCCCCTACAGTAGTAAAAGTCGAATCTATGATACAAATGTTCATTTTCTAACTGTATACATGAAACCTCTATGACATGGAACAATTGTAGGTCTCTTAGGGTTTCAAATTACATCGAAATATATTTGAATACCGATTCGGCTCAAATTTCCATACCTTACGCCCTACTATAGAAAAATCTCAATTTTCAAGAAAATTCTCATCCACTTTTATCCAAGTTCGATCTTACTGTTACGAGCAAAATCAGTTGAAATATTTCTGGAACGTCCCTTTATCTAAAACTTTATCGGATTTCGTTTCTGGATAGTCGTCGCTTTATGAGAAACCGTGATATCAGGTGCAAGTGACCGATACGTTTATTCATGAAATGCCTTAATATTATTATACAATATGTCTCAAAAGCACTAAATATTAATTACTTGTTAATAACTTTTCTTTTATCAATGTTCTTGAATTCATGGTATATGTATATGCAGGAAGAGCCAAAATGAATAGACTATATTATTTAAATTAGAAATATCAAATAAAGGAGAAATGTGAATTAATATAGTAATTGTTTGGTAAAATAGGCTGGCAGTTACTCAAAGCCCAAATCGGCCAATTAGTCAACATGCGGCAGTTTTAAACCTGAGTTATACCAAAATTGAATATTACATAAAATGAAATTTCATCCTTATAAGCTCGAATTGTTTATAATAAAGTTTAAGCATTTTCTCCGTATTATCAAATTCATTTAATTTTTTTAACACTTTAATCAACACCCTCAAGGCTTGTACAAAGAACGGACAAAAACTTAAAGAATAGTTAATAATAAATACTGTGATAATAGGACAAATAGAAGAACAGCATGGGAACCTACGACCGTGTTACGTAGACTATAAAAAAAACTTTCAACTGTGCTCCATAGCTTACGAACTACTACAAATTTAAAAAATATATCCAGCTATAAGAAATTTCGTGTCAACAATTACGAGCGTCTTTAAATAACAAGAAAAAATCAAAACCGATACCATAAAAATTAAAAGAATAATCTTTCAAGGTAGCATATTATGGTTCTGCCTCCATCTGAACTTTCTACCCTCTAATCCATTTTTCAAAATAGTTTAACATGCTTGAAGTTATATTGTCATTATATGTCACCGTATCCCGCTAGTATAACTACTAAAATATTCCTTTCAAGCATTAAAAGTATTAGTCTAGTTGTGCTAAATGCTGGTTGCTCCATTTATTGGATGCCGAGAGGGTTATGTAGCTTAGGTAAGATCGATGTATTTTGTCAAGAGCTGAATAAATGTACACTCTACACAGAAATTATAATGCGCATGTCTTTTCTGTTTACAACCTTCCGATCTATTTAAATTTTTCATTTTAAAAACTCTTTGGGGCCAAATTGACTTTACCATCCGAATTATATTTTTTATTTCTATTTATTTACGGCTCAATCATTTACAATAAATTCCAATAGGGAAGATCAATTACAAAAAAAAAGTACAAAATCCATATCTATAAAAATTACAGCATTAAAATTATACTAATCCTATACATAAAATATACACAATAAAACAAAGATTAAAATATCACCATAAAGTTATATAACATTTCTTAATTTGCTCTTAAGACTGCGAAGCGAGATGTTAAACAGACACATATCCTGTTCCAGTATTAACTGATTGTCCTTAAAAACATTCTAGTAAGCGACTCATTACAACCATAATTAGTCGGGTGAAACGGAATTTTAAAGGCACAAGTGTGACGATTTCTTCTGACTGCAACATTGAAGTCAATCTCTCCCAACAACTCAGGACAGTCAATACGACTGTTAAGAATCCCATGTAAGAAAGCCACATCGAGCATCCCACGCCTGACCTCCTAAGAGTCCAAGTTCAATCGTGAAAGAATTTCTTCATAAGCAAATTCCTTCCTCACCAAACCCATTCTATAGGCAGCAATTCGGACAAACTTCCGCTGAACTCTCTCTCTATATATTGAATATGTACCTGATAGTTTGGTGACCATATGACTGACCCATACTCAATAATAGGTCGAACCAGGGCACAATACAAAACCTTCAAAGCATGAATTGAGAGGCCAACAGTAAGACGTTGAATAAACCCTAACACACTCATAGCTCTCACTACCATATTTCTGATATGTGTTATGAAGGATAGTTTACAGTTAAGAGTTAAACTAAGGTCCTTGATGACATCAGTTCTAAGCAAAGATCTGTCATTCAACTTATAATCATGGGCAGCAAATGCACCCCGATAAAAAGAGAAAATGTTACATTTCGATATCTTCAGGTTCATTTTGTTAATGGAACACCATCTTTGAAAACTGTCCAAGTCAGCCTGCAGCAGAGAATAGTCAGCCGTTGTGACCACCGATCGGAACAATTTAATGTCATCAGCATACATTAAAATATTGCTATGTTTGATGCAAGGCAAGAGGTCCAGCAAAAATAGATTGAACAAAATTGGTCCGCAGTGAAATCCCTGTGGGATTCCTGAGGGAACAGGTATTGGACCAGAGATGCATTGTGCCAACTTCTGCTTGACAAAAAATCCTGAATCCAACCCAAAAAAGCACCATCAAAGTCCAATGATCTTAGTTTAGCGAGAAGAAGGTCATGGTTGACTCTGTTGAACGCCTTTGAGAAGTCCGTATAGACAGAGTCAACCTGACCATGCTCCTCCAGAGTTCTGATCACTGAGTTATGGTAAAGGACCAGATTAGAGATTGTGGACCTGCCAGCCATAAACCTATGTTGTTCTGGTTTAATTATACCTTTTACATCCCATGCCAATTTCTTGCTGACCAGACTATCCGAAACCTTTGGAATCTCTGACTGCAAACAGAGTGCTCTATAGTTCTCAACATTTGTCCTCTGGCCGCTCTTAAAAATTGGCTTAAGAAAACTAGATTTCCAGACAGATGGAAATATTGATGTAGATAGAGATCAGTTGAACAACTCACACAAAGGATTTACCAAAGTACGGACGCATTTCTTCAAGAGCACCGCAGGAATGCCATCAGGCCCAGAAGAAAACTTACATGGAAGACCGACAACTGCATCAAAAAGTTCAGATATTTCGACATGATATGAGGCAGCACCAACTAATTTGTTATCAAATTCAAAATTTGGGGTTTGAGTTGAGTCATCAGCCGCATAAACTGAAGAGAAATATGTTGAAATCATATGGACTGTCTCCTCAATATCTCTGCTGCACTGATTATTAAAATCCACTGTGTCTGGTATGCAACTATCTGATCTAGAATCTTGAACAAATGCCAAAAACTCCTTGGATTAGTGCCAAAACTGTTTACTAATCTTTCCAAATACCTATGGTGGCAGACCTGGCGATACTCTTTGCACTGCTGTCGCAGGCGTGAAAACTCCATATACATCTCCGCAGACTGGGTACTTTTGAAATTAGAATGAGCCACCCTTTTACTAATGGTAAGTTGCCTCATGTGTGAGTCAAACCACTTTGGAAAGCTAGAAAAAGTAATCTTCTTTTGAGGCACAAAAATTCTAATTAAATCACCCAAGATGTTATAAAATATTGAATATGCCAAGTCCACCCCTGCACCCTGAAAAAGTTTCTCCCAATTAACATCAGCTAAACAGTCATTAATTGCTAAAAAATTTGCCGATTTAAAATCATACACATATTCATTGCAAACAGTATTCCTAAAAGTTTGACGAACGCAAACATCAATGGACAATGCAGTATGATGAAGACTATTTTCAAAAATGACATCTAATGCCTCTATTATATCAATTTTATTAAAGTCACTAAAAACTAAATCTAACATTACATTCCTATGATTTAAAATTGTACTTAGCTGAGTTAAATTCATAAAAGCATAACTACTTGCCACTAAATTAACAAAAGATGTTACTGGACAGTCCACTGCAAGTCCAAACTCATCCACACTCCACTTGGCTTCAGGTAGATTGTAATCACCAACCATGATCACCTTCAGTAGATTGTAATCACCAACTCGTTGTGGCTAAATCCCACGAGGGTGCAATCAATCAAAACTTCTACCACGGCACCAACACTGCAACTTCAATGGCTGATTTGTGAAGAGTAACGCACGCGAAATTTCCATGAACCAAAGCAACTTCCTCTAGAATTCCCACTTCAAGAATTTTGCTGACCAGTCGAAATACGACTTGCGCATCACATGTCTGACTCAACCATTTTTCTAACCGATCTCGAAAGTAGTAGTCCAGGATTTTGACACACCGAAGCCTATTTTAATCATTAAATACACAAGCTAGCCGAAAGAAAATATCCATTTGAGGACATGCTAGAAACGCTTTCCTAGTTCCCGTGCTGACAAAATCATCAAAAATGACACGACATTCTAGAATTAGTACGCGTTAATATCACTAAACGAAAACCACACGAAAGAAAACCAAGCCAAAATAGATTTTAAATTTTAGAGCCTATTTTATCTACCGTGCCGCAGAGGTCACCACACGAATAGATAATCTCATTTGGGTAGACAACTATGAAAGATAGACACAAATTTTAAATGAATTCTTTCATAGTAACACAACTGGCCTAGCGCAGATTCTGGACATTTCTGTGAATGAATAAATGAACTCGAAAATTTGACCCGTTACATGCAACCATCCTTGATATGGAACGTCGTAGAAAACTGCCTATGCATAATTTTATTTATAGCATTCTTAAAAAAAGGATATTTAAGTGATATTTTTCAATTGATAACCATCCGTATAATACTAGACGTAATCAAGATTTTGCTCTGCCCCTACTTCACTTGAGAGATCATTTACCTTTGTAGCTATTTAAATGTGGAATGTGGAATTAATCTTGTGCTAGCTTGTGTTTAAACAACGTGCCCTGCAATCATTCATTTGTGCTCTAGCCTATTTGGGCTTGTTTTTCTCTTTCGCTTTACTGACGTCACTCCTTGGTCGCCATCCGCGCTTTTTCTGCCCTGGTTGTACTTTTTTAATATTTAAAATATAAAAATTTATAGTTGATGTTATCTAAATATATTAATTTTTTTTCCAGGCAGTCTCACACGAGGGGTTCCTTATGGGAACTCTCATGATCATCGGTTTTATATAATTGGGAGATTGTCCATTTTATCATGAATTGTATTTACATAAATTTATATTTTGTGCATTTTTTATGGAAAATAAATACTATTAGAATTTGAATTTTGAATCGAAACACGACCTGCGCATGACATGTCTAACCAAACAATTTTTATAATCGATCTCGAAAATAATACTCCAGGATTCTAATCAGTTCCCTGCATGCACATAGGTGCGTAGGGTCCTAATCTGCAACCTTATTTCCTACCCAAACCTGAGTTTTGCAGCACACCGGTGCGTGGACTTGGGGGTTAAACACCTACAGTAGTAAAAGTCGAATCTATGATACCAGATGTTAATTTTCTAACTGTATACACGAAACCTCTATGACATGGAACAATTGTATGACTCTTAGGGTTTCAAATTACATCGAAATATATTTGAATACCGAGTTGGCTCAAATTTCTCTACCTTACACCCTACTATAGCAGAATCTCAATTTTCAACAAAATTCTCATCCACTTTTATCCAAGTTCGATCTTACTGTTACGAGCAAAATCAGTTGAGATATTTCTGGAACGTCCCTTTATCTAAAACTTTATCGGATTTCATTTCTGGATAGTCGTCGCTTTATGAGAAACCGTGATATCAGGTGCAAGTGACCGATACGTTTATTCATGAAATGCCTTAATATTATTATACTATCTGTCCCAAAAGGATTAAATATTAATTACTTGTTAACAACTTTTATTTTATCAATGTTCTTGAATTCGTGGTATATGCATATGCAGGAAGAGCCAAAATGAATAGACTATATTATTTAAATCATAAATATCAAATAGAGGAGAAATTTAAATGAATATAGTAATTGTTTGGTAAAATAGGCTGGCAGTTAAGCCCAAGTCGGCCAAATAGTTAACATGCAGCAGTTTTAAGCTTGAGGGGGCCTAGCACTCGTCGAGTGTTACATAAAATTAAATTTCATTTTTAAAAGCTCGGATTGTTTATAATAAAGTTTAAGCATTTTCTCCGTACTATCAAATTCATTTAATTTTTTTTTAAATGGAATTTTATGGATATTTGCCGCCATATTAACAGACCTTTTTCTGATTTTAAAAATATGTAGTTTGTTCAGATTTCATTCAGCCCTTTGTGAGAAGTTTAAGTCTAAAACAAAATAATTCAATCAAACTTGAGATCTAGATAATCTTGGAAAACAATTGTTTAGTTTGCTAAGCTCACGTTTCAACCGATATTAAAACAATGTGACAATATGTCAAATCTTAAATTTAAAAAACGATGATTTTGCTCTTCTAGGCTATCGAGATCTCAATTTCAATTAAATTATTATATTTTTAAAATTTAACATCTCAAAACGGTTGAAACAAATATCCACAAATTTGTTTGCAGACACTGCATAAAACAATAACATCAGCAATATGCAGCAAAATAGATCAACACCCTCAAAAATATAACCCAATTTAGGGTGAGCCTGTACGAGGAACGAAAAAGAATGCAAGGAATAGTTAATAATAAATACTGGGATAATGGGACAATCAGAAAAACAACAGAGAAACCTACGAACGTGTTACCTAGAATATAAGAAAACTCTCAACTGCCTCCCATAGCTTAAGAAAATACTACAATTTCAAAAAATATATCCAACCATAAGAAATTTCGAGTCAACTAGCCATAGCATAAAGATTCAAAAAGAAATCTTTCAAGAAGGCATGTAATGGTTTTGACTCCATCTGAACCTTCTACCCTCCAATACATTTTTCAAAATAGTTTATCATGCGTATACGAACAAAGTTAATAAATATTCTTCACTCATCAACACAGAGTGACTATGACATTCTGGCTATTACTGAAACTTGGCTCGACCCCTCTGTATCAACAAATGAGCTAATCTCTACTGATTTTTTTTGAGGTTTTCAGAGGTGATCGTGATCAGCTTGCCACTGGTATGCAGAGGGGGGGAGGTGTCCTCTTGGCGATTAATCATAATATAACATAATTCCCTTTAAATTTAAACAATAGTCAACCACTCGTACCTCAACACATTGACATTGTAGGAGCCACATTATCATTTTTAAAAAAGTACCTCTATATATTTGTGGTGTACATACCATCACCCTGCTGTTCGGATGACCTTGAATCGGTGTATGATTTCTTTATCTCTCAAAAATTCCTTTATGGCAAGGATATTTTAATTCTATGAGATTTTAATGTGACAGAATATGTGAACTTTCTTGATGACAACTCATGTCTTAACAGCAAAATAACCACCCTCACTAACATATTCAATACGTTTGAACTTAACCAGTTCAACAATATAAGAAATCAAAACAATCGATTACTGGATCTTGTCCTATACAATGGGTCTCAATGCTATGTTCACAGGGCGATCGACCTAATTAGTAATGAAGTGCCTCATCACCTCCCACTGCTTATTAATATACGCTACAAAAGAAATAACCAAATGGCTAACAACAGTAGTGAAGCCAACAATACTCCAATTTATAACTTTAAAAAAGCAAATTTCAATGCTGTATATAATGATTTATTACACACTGACTGGTCGGCTCTTTTCAATCTCGTAAACATAAATACTGCATGCACTGCTTTTTATGATCGCCTCTACTCAATCATTAACAACTGGGTACCGAAATATACTCCAAAATCAAAGATTAAATACCAATTGGTACACCAATGAAATTAAAGAGAATATTCGACTGAAAAATAAGCTTCACATAAGGTATCAAAGGAAAAAGGATACAGTAACATACCAGGAATTCACAACTCTTCGGGTCAAAATAAAAAAAAATATTAACACTGCATATAAACAATACATCGATCATACAGAGCAACAAATTAACGAGGACCCTAGTAATCTGTGGATTTACATTAATTCAAAACGGTCATCATTTGCGCGAATACCAGAAACCATGGTTTACAATGACACTCAAGTAACTAACACATCTCAAATTGTTAACGCATTTGCATAAGTCATTTAATCCTCAATGTGGTTTAACAAGCATGCCCACAGATAATTCAAAAATTACATATCCAATCATCGATATCCAATCTTTTTCTGAGAATGAAGTCATTCAAACCTTAAAAACCGCAAAGAACAAAATGACAAGTGGTCCCGATCTTTTACCATCATTCCTACTAAGAGATTGTTGCCATGTGCTCGCCAAACCTCTCACATATCTCTATAATCTCTGTCTATCCACTCAATCCATTCCTAGTGTCTGGAAATGCTCCAAGGTTCGCCCGATTTACAAAAAATTTGACAAAACAGATATCACTAATTACAGGCCCATTAAAATCGTAAACAATTTCTTAAAATGCCTTGAAATTCTTGTTCACAAAAGAATTTTCCATCTTGTAAAAAATAGAATTTCCCCGCTACAGCATGGTTTTCTAAAGGGGCGCTCTACAACAACTAACCTCGTGATTACCACCCAAACTATTGCAGAAGCGCTAGATAGCTCTTCTCAATTAGACATCATATACACTGACCTGTCTAAAGCGTTTGACAAATTAGATCACCAAATTCTAATAACTAAACTTGAACTATTTGGTTTTTCCGACAGTGTTTTAAAACTTTTAAAATCATGGCTCTCTAACCGAACTCAATATGTTTCTGTGAATGGAATTACATCCAATAAGTATGCCTCATCCTCGGGAGTGCCTCAAGGATCGGTGCTTGGGCCACTATTATTTGATATCTTCATAAACGATGTCAAAATTTTCACTAAAACACAAAATAATTTTAACTGGTGATCTAAATATTGATTTTGAAGACATTAATAATGGTTCGACCTTGGCACTACATAACTTATTCAACTCTTTCAATATTAGCATGCATGTCCATCAGTCCACTCGTGTAACGGACGCGTCATCTACTACAATTGATTACATTGCCTCTAACGTCTGCGATGCTGTTCCTTGTGACGTTTTTGACCCGGCTTTATCAGACCATAATGCTATTGTAGCAAGTATTCCTCTAGCATGTAATACCTTGCCGGGAGTGAGTAGACCGGGTAGGATCTACAGCGCGCATGGATTCCGAGTGTTTCGTGAGAGCTGCATTTCCTTCGATTGGGACTCTACATTGAATGCGGAGATCCCCCTGCAGTGCTTCCACGAGTCGTTGGCCAGCATTGTTGATGTTTCCTTTCCGGTTCGCTGTCTGAAGGTACGGAGCAGGGATCGCAAGCGGTGGTTGACCAAGGGCATTCGCACATCGTCGTCTAATCTAAGGTTTTGGAATACTGTGCGGAAGAAGTACCCTAATAATGAAATGGTCCGGTCTTATTTCTTTGGGTACAGAAGGATGTACAGGCAAGTTATCAAAAATGCAAAAAAGATGTACTATTCCAAACGCTTGCGTAATTCCAACAACCAGCAAAAAGAGTCTTGGTCCATTGTTGGTGAAATAACTGGGAGAGTTTCCAATAATATCAAAATATCCAACATTAATGCACGCGACCTCAATAATTACTACTGCACAGTTGCCGAAATTCTGACTAAGGACTTGCACCCTGCAACTGACCCTCTATCTTATCTCCCCAACGCCCATGTTCCTGAGACGTTTTATTTTTCTCCGACTGCACCTCAAGAAGTGGATGAAACTATCAAATCCATGAAAAACAGGAGGGCTGCTGGTGAGGACGGAATTTCCTTGAACATAATGGCTCAGTTACCAATGGATGCCATTGTTGCGTTGTCTTCCGCCATTGACGTATCATTTGAGACGGGGATTGTTCCGTCTAGCCTGAAAGTTGCCAGGGTCATTCCCCTCTTCAAGGGAGGTGACCATGGTTCGCCGTCAAATTATAGGCCGATTTCTCTTGTTTCCACACTATCGAAACTGCTTGAAACCCTTGCGCGTAGACGAATTACTTCTTTCTTAGTTAAACACAAGATAATAAATCAACACCAGTATGGTTTTCAACAGTGTAAGAGTACATCTGATGCTATGTTTGATCTCTTATCGAATTTATTTCGGGGTATCAACAGAGGGGAGACCTCCGCGGCAGTGTTCTGTGACTTATCTAAAGCGTTTGATTGCGTGAGCCACGGTATACTGCTGCGGAAACTATCGGTTTATGGCTTCCGTGGTGTGGCTTCTGAGTGGTTTCAATCCTTTCTCTCGGATCATGTTCAGTTTGTGTCTTTGGGGGGTGTTTCGTCCAGTAAGCAGAGTGTTCCATGCGGTGTCCCTCAGAGCTCTGTCTTGGGACCTACGTTGTTTCTAGTCTTCATTAACGATCTTCTTCAGCTTGACTTGTCTGGTTCCATCACGGCATTCGCGGATGATGCGTCTGTATCATGGGGTGGTCACGACGTAGACCAACTCAGGGCTGATATGTCGTCCGACATCTATAAAATTAAGGAATGGTGCGACTCTAATCTTCTCTATCTAAACTTGTCGAAGACTCACATTCTTGGGTTTAACTGTATGGTAAACAACATTGAGATAGGTAATCATTCTATTACTTCTGTTGATAATTCTAGGTTCCTTGGGCTGATTTTGGACGATAGCTTAAAGTTTCAGCATCACATTCTAAAATTAAATAAAAAGTTGGCCTCTGGCTGCTACTCTATCCGTATTACCTCCCAAGAATTGGGGAAACACTTCGCCCGTAACATTTATTTTGCGAATGTTGGATCACACCTCAGATATGCCCTTCCGGTCTGGGGTGGCTGCTCAAGGTATTTATTCCAATCAGTCTTCATCCTTCAGAAAAGAGCAGTGAGAAATGTATGCAATGCCCATCCTAGAGCTCATTGCAAGCCTCTTTTTATTTCCAATAATATACTAACCCTTGCCTGTTTATTCATCTTAGAAACTGCTTGCCTTATTCATAAAAACAAAACCGATTTTCCTAAGCGCCAACAAATCCATTTCACGAGACAGATAGACCATGTGCCCCTACTTATCCCTCGCCTGAGTCTCATTAGAGACTCCTTCATTTATAATAGCTTAAAGATATATAACCACCTAAGCTTGGAGATGAGACGTAGCCTAAATCTGAGGATGTTTAGGAAGAAGTTGAAAGACCGGCTGTTGTCGAAGGCATTTTATGGCATTGACGAATTCTTTAAGCAGGATAGTATTTAGATATGCTAGGTGTGCCATGTATTACTTAGTATTCTGTTAAGTGTGGTACTTTTGTACTTAGGGTATATGTATTTGTGTCAAGATTCAATTGACTACAAAATTGTGTATGTGTCAAAATTTTAATCATGCTTTGTCAATAAGATTTATTCATTGTAATAATCCTTGGACAATAAAGCAGTTTCATATCATATCATATGTCTTAAACTTAAGGCAATGGCACTCCTGTATGCAGATGATCTTACGCACAAACTCGATTGAGGACTGTCTAAAACTCCAAAGAGACGTGGATACCTTGATCGAATGGTGTACCCTAAACAAACTTTCTCTGAACATCGACAAATGTGAGGTGTTATCGTTCACCTTAAAAACAAATCCATTTCTGTACAACTACTCAATAAATCAAACAATTTTAAATAGACCTGATTCTTTTTGTGATCTGGGCATGACTTTTGACAATAAGTTATCATTCACAAAACACTATTAATCTATAATTTCAGAAACAATCAAGACCTTTGGATTTATTGCCAGGTTGAAACATCCATACTCTTAAAACACTATTTTTCGCTTTTGTCTGGTCGAAATTAGAATATGCTTCTATAGTTTGGTCACGCGAGTCTAATACACATGTTTATGATCTCGAAAGAGTTCAGCGAAGATTCCTGAAACTACTATACTTGAAAACACATGGCATATATATCCTTCTCAGGGATACCCGGAAGAGATTTTACTGGAAATATTTGATATGCAGTCCTTGTCCCGCAGGAGAAGTAATTTTTCTCAGGTGTTTCTGTTTAAGTTACTACATAACCAGATCGACTGTTCTGATATATTAAACAAAATTGGTTTTCTAGTCCCTCGCTTATCATCACGACAAAATTTGACCTTTTGTTTGCCAAGAGCTCGAAAAAACAAATTTCAATTTTCACCACTCCATGTTATGTGCAGAACTCATAATATTCATAACAAAGACTTTGATATCTTTAATACCACAATTCCACAAATCTGTACATTTTACGCTAATAGCACATAACATCCTTTTCACTACCACTCCCTAATACCGCTGTACTATGTTGTGCAATAATTATGATTTTAATCTTGTGTTTTATGTAATTGTTTATGACATTTACTTGTACTATTTTATTTATTATATTTTATTTTTGCTTGTTATTTGTTAACTCTTTCAATTTTTATAATGTGTACTGTTATGTTATTTTTAAGTTCTTTTATGTTTTATGCTTTTATATTTTCCTGCTTCGTAATTGGGAAGTTTTCCTGTTAGGCAGTGTATTAATAAATAAATAAATAAATAAATTATATTGCCATTATATGTCACCGTATCCCGCTAGTATAACTACTAGAATATTCCTTTCAAGCATTAAAAGTTTTAGTCTAGTTGTGCTCCATTTATTGGATGCCGAGTGGGTTATGTAGCTTATGTAGGATCGATATCTATTGTCAAGAACCCAGTAAATGTACACTCTACCCAGTAACTATAATGCGCATGTCTCTTCGGTTTACAATAATATGATGTTTTTTAATTGCTCATTTTGACTTTACCAGCCGAATTATATATTTTTTAGTTGTATGTTTTAATGTTAGACAAAAAGCTTTTCGGGTAATTTTATTTACGGTGTGTTCAATTAAAATAGAAGGAGATAAAGTTTTGCGCTTGGAAACTACTACTTGACTGAGTAAGACAGTATGAAATATTGAATTTTCAAAATATCAGTTAAGGAGCATTTCTTTAACTCCGCGTAAATAAAGAACTTTGACCGGGACTGTCACAGAAGCTACTAATCTTTGATTGTAGGAAAAATTAATTTACAAAACCGAAACTAATTTAAAATGTGACTATTTCTATTACATC
>MU185817.1:73845-88771 GCA_016904865.1 Pissodes strobi | reverse complement strand
CTATTTATATACAGTTCCTTAACCTCCTAAGTGGTTTTATCTATATACTTGTCTTATTAACACTTGGGTATATCTTATGCTTATTTATGTTTCACTATATACAACTTTTATTTACATTAAGACTTTGCTCCCACCTAATTTTTGTGTTTGCTTGTTTCTTCATTAGTTTCTTATTTTACTTGAATACTTGTTCCATATATAATTTTATTTTCCTTATCTTTGTCATCTTCACTAGTTTCTCCTTCTTGCTCCATGGTTTCCTTTAGATTCTCCTATACAAATCTGTTGTATTGCTCCATTTTAATTTTTAACAATCAGTTGTAATTAATTTATTATCTTTTTCCTTGTAGATAAGGACGTGACCTTGGTCGCCCCCATGCAGTTCTATCCTGACCTTTGACCGTACTTCGGCGACCGTCCGTAGATGTCTATCTATCTGCGGTGACGCTGGTCGCCCGTAGATGGCAATACTTGGATTCAATAAATTTGTTGCTTTTGACATCCGCTGCCAGATGGCGACTTATATTCTGTATGTAATTAACTGTATAAAATAAATAACGCGCTGCCCGTGTGATTTAAATTTGCCTTATATTGAAAATAAACATTTTTGAGCTTCATTAGTTTTATTTACCCAACAACACTGCGCGAAAGATTACAGGCGCGTGATTTGAATTTTTCAATTATAATTTAATTTTTTCTTGACCTATCATTTTTCTAACGTAAATTACAGCATGACTACCAACCCAAACTAACCCCTGGTCCTAGCAGTCGTCAAATGACTAACCGGTGCCAAGTTTCGTATGGAATATAAAGGAGTAGAACCTAAAGCAGCTGTATAGCTAACTTTAAGAGCGGATAGAACCCGACGGCAGCTTTTTAGCTAACCTGGGAGTTGGTTGTGGTGAGAACAAAGTCTGAAGAACTGAAGGTTCGGTAGCGATTTATATTAAAAAAGTGATGATCTTTGCATGCTTAAGGTTGAAAATCGCTCGCGTTATTTATAGTTTGCTTTTAATGTTTATATAACAATCTCCAAGTTCAAGTTCAAACTCAGGACAAGGTGACATTTCTTTAGTAGCTTATGCATTGTAGTAGATTACAATGGTAATACATTAAATATCTGAAAAATTTGGCCGGTGGAACATAAACTGCTTCGGAGGATAGATGATGTAGAACGCCCACAATATATCTACTGACTCATCAACATAAGGACATTAGTGTATACTTTTCCCGTGCTATTGTAAAATTTTTTATATAAATCTACAACATTCATCCATCTTAAAGAGCACAAATCTAGTGCAAGTCATACTAAAAAATTCCTGTTTCTGTGGGAATCGTGAAATTTTTACAAACATATTAATTCATTAAGGATCTAAATAAGAAAATTGGCTGGTGGAACATGAACCTGCGGCGAAGGAAAGAGGTTGCAGAACGCCCACACCTTATCTACTGACTCATTAAGATAAGGACATTAGTTTATACTTTTCGTTTTTCTATGACTCTACAACATTCATCCATCTTAAAGAGTATAAATCCAGTGCAAGCCATACTAAAGAATTTCTGTTTCTGTGAGAATCATGAAATTTTTACAAACATAGTACTACATTAATGATCTAAATAAGAAAATTGGCCAGTGGAACATAAATCTGCTTCGTCCAAAGAGGATGCAGAACGCCCACACTACATCTACTGACTCCTTAAGATAAGGACATTAGTTTATACGTTCCATGTGCTATTGGACAAATTTTTATATGAATCTACAACATTGATCCAACTTAAAGAGTTTAAATCCTGTACAAGTCATACCAAGGAATTCCTGTTTCTGTGGAAGTAGTGACATTTTTACAAACGCAGTAATACATTAAAGATCTAACTAAAAATTTTGGCTGGAGGAACATAAACCTACTACATCTAATTTACTAAGATAAGGACATTAGTTTATAATTTCCTTGTACTATTGTACAATTTTTTATATGAATTTACAACATTCATCCAACTTAAAGAGTATAAATCCAGTGCAAGTCATACTAAAGAATTTCTGTTTCTGTGGTAATAGTGAAATTTTTCCAAACATATTAATACATTAAGGATCTGAATAAAAAAAATTTGCTGGTGGAACATAAACCTGCTTCGGAGGACAGAGGTTGCAGAACGCCCACACCTTATCTACTAATTCATTAAAATAAGAACATTAGTTTATACTTATCATTTTTCTATGATTCTGCAACATTCGTCTATCTTAAAGAGTATAAATCCAGTGCATGTGATACTAAAGATTTCCTGTTTCTGTGGGAATCAGGAAATTTTTACAAGCAAAACATAGTAATACATAAGGATCTAAATAAAACATTTAGGCAGTGGAACTTAAATTTGTATCGTAGAAAGAGGATGCAGAACGCCCATACTGCATATGCTGAGTCACTAAGATGAGAACATTAGTTCAAACTTTTCATGTGTTATTGTATACATTTTTATATGAATCTACAACATTCATCCATCTTAAAGAGTATAAATCCAGTGCAAGTGATGCTAAAGAATTCCCGTTTTTGTGGAAATCATGAAATTTTTACAGACATAGTAATACATTAAGGATCAAAATAAAACATTTGGCTGGTGGAACATAAACCTGCTTCGGAGGAAAGAGGTTGCAGAACGCCCACACCTTATCTACTGACATATTAAAATAAGGACATTAGTTTATACTTTTCATTTTTCTATGAATCTACAACATGTATCCATCTTAAAATTTATAAATCCAGTGCAAGTCATACTAAAGAATTCTTGTTTCTGTGTGAATCATGAACTTTTTACAAATTAATACATTAAGGATCTAAATAAACATTTTCGCTGAAGGGACATAAACCTGCGTCAGGGGAAAGAGGATGCAGAACGCCCATACTATATCTACTGACTCACTAAGATAAGGACATATTGTTTATACTTTCCATGTGCTATTTTACACATTTTTAGATGAATCTACGACATTCATCCATCTTAAAGAGTATAAAAAATTTGTACAAACAAATTAATACATTAAAATAAAAAAAAAATTGGTTGGTGGAACATAAACCTGCTTCGGAGGAAAGAGGATGCAGAACGGCCACACTACATCTACTGGCCCATTAAGATAAGGTGTAAACTAATTTACACTTTCCATCTGCTATTTTACAATTTTTTTATATAAATCTACACCATTCAACCGGCTTAAAAAGTATAAATCCAGTGCAAGTCATACTAAAAAATATGTCTAGAGTATTTTTATATTTAAAAAAAAAATCAAAAGACACCCCGAAAATTTCCATCATTTAAAGAGAGACCATGCTTATTGTACAAGAGGTAAATTGTTAGATAATAACTTTCCAAAACATTCATTAACCTTGACAGAAAAGAGTTGTCATTATGCAGCTGTCATCTTTTATAACAATTTGCCATCTAAAATTAAAAACATAAATAATATATCACAAATTAAATAATTCCTATTTGATTTTTTAAATCGCATTGAACCCTACACCATTCAGGAATACCTGGACTTTAATGATAATGTCAATGGGGGCTCTATATTTTGTGTCTAGATTTGTGGTGTTTTAATGTGTAATTTGTTTTTTATTATTTTATATATATCTTTGACGTATTTCAAACTTTGTGACCTTGCAAATTTCTTTTGAAATAAATGCTTATCTATCTATCTATCTATACTAAAGAATTCCTGTTTTTGTGGTAATCATGAAATTTTAACAGACATAGTAATACATTAAGGATCTAAATAAAACATTTGGCTGGTGGAACCTAAGTCTGCTTCGGAGGAAATAGGTTGCAGAACGCCCACACCTTATCTACTGCTTCATTAAAATAAGGACATTAGTTTCTACTTTTCATTTTTCTATGAATCTAAAACATTTATCCATATTAAAGAGTATAAATCCAGTACAAGCCATACTAAAGAATTCCTGTTTCTTTAGTACAAACAAATTAATACATTAAAATAAAGAATTTGGCTGGTGGAGTGTAAACCTGCATCGGAGGAAAGAGGATGCAGAACGCCCACACATCATCTACTGACCCACTAAGATAAATATATTAATACTTTAAAAATCTCAATAAAAAAATGACTGGTGGAAGATAAATCTGCTTTGAAGGAAAGAGGATGCAGAACGCCCACATTTCATCTACGCTCATGAGGACTGTCCTGACCTTAGTGGGTCAGTAGATGTAGTTTGGGAGTCCTGCATCATCCTTCTTCTGAAGCAAGTTCATATTCATGAACATTTTCATTTCGATCCTTAATGTATTTCATGTTTCCCCGGAAACAGGAATTCTTTAGTATGACTTGCACTGGATTTATGCTCTTTAAAATGGATGAATGCTGTAGATTTATCATATCATTAGTAGATGTAGTGTGGGCGTTCTGCATCCTGCATTGGATGGTAGAGGTTGCAAAACACCCAAACTACATCTACTGACTTATGAATCATTCTAATGACGATAAATACAGTTGTTAAATAATGAATTAATTAACAAGTCCTGAGGTCTTGCAGGAATAAGACCCGGAGCCGCTCTACTGATATACAAATTTAAGAAACAACCATTAGAGACATGGAGTTGTATCAATCCTTAATATTTGGTTCTCTGTTGACATGGGAGTTTCCTGAACGTGATTTATGTTATACGTTTCACTTAGTTCATTTCCTAATGCATCAAACACTTGCATAACCACTAAAACAACAACAAGACTATAACATCTGATTGGCTCTAAAATAAAGTATGAAATTTCCTATCTTAGATCATATTTAAGTAATCTCTTCTTATAGAATATGTAACAAAAGAGTATGAAAATTTCGGAGGAAAATCTAAAGTATATAAGAACATTAGAAACTTTAAAAAATGTTCCTATTTCTTTGGGAAAATTTGAAAAGAAGTCTTGGTCACTGTTTATAATAAAGCTTTAAAATTTTATTTTGGTTTTATTTATAGGAGAGACCGCGTCCCTGTGAACTGCAGCCCAATGGTCGAGCGGAATAGGTGGGAGACGAAGTCTATGGGACTAACGACCTGCGTGATTATTTATATAATAACATCCGCTGACCATTGGAACTTTAAGGTTTATAATCGTTTGTGTTTGTTGTTCACATTGTTTATATAATTTTTGCAAGTTCAAGGCAAAACATATATTTTAATAAATTTAACGAACCTTATCTAATCCTTTATAATATATATTTGAATATCCCGGTTCGTTTATCGCGAATTCCAATGTACCAGACGGAGAAAAGGAATTCAGGTAATACGGATCATTTTACTAAATTGAACGGGAAGAATTTCTTGCGCGGAATTCGTATATACGCCGAAATCGTTTTTATTTTGCGGAAAGTTGGAAATGCCGCAATGAGTTCGACACACGCCCCTCGATCGTCTAAATATATTTAACGTATTGCTTTTTATATTAACTTTGAGAGTTCATTAGCTTTTAAAGTAGAAACTGTCAAAGGCACGCGTTGTATCATCTCTGACGTTCCGACACACTCCATGTTTCACTTTCCAAGTAATCAAAAAGTTTCTAGTGGGGACCAACTAAATTATCATGTGGCATAGCAAACTCAGTCCCAAAAGTGAATTAAAGTTAACTCATAATCGAGAAACTTATTAGGGCTGATTGCAGCTTAACTGAAATCAAGCTGATGCAGCCGGCCAAGTTACGGACGAAACTAAATAGTTTTAACGGTCCGCTATCGAGCGAAAATTAACAGAATTGGTAGAAGTTGTAACGTATGATATACTCGAGCCGGAGGCACATATTTTAAAGTTTATTGATAAAGTAGTGGTATCTGCCTGTTGGGGAAACACCCACACCACTATACTAACATGCCGTTTTTGAGGGTATAATTTTTTGATATTGGTATTATGATTTAGTCATCTTTAAAACCCAAATAAACAATGAATTCATGCTACAGCATAATCTACTAGATCTGCTCGAAAAATCTTGCTACTTCAAATAATCGTTATATTGGCGCTAAAACCTAATATGTTTTTGTCTCATCGCCTCCCCCATAAACAACACTTGTATGATAGAATCTTCAACCGTCCCCAAAATTCGTTCAGCTCACCAACTCGTCACGTAGCCAGGATCCCCTTCCCTGTCCCAACAAAGTTTCGGGTGAACTTTCATTCGATAGATTAATTACCCGTCTTTTGTGCGTGACAAATAGTCAAAAACAATTTTATATCCCGTCTACCACCCATCATGACAGTTAAAACTCTATTCTAGGTAGATATAGGCTTCTGAATATACAAAGATAATGTTATCGTTCTGAAGATAATTATTTCATTATTCCTTCTTTTGGTAAATTTTTTATGTTTGGTAAGCGGTCGGGATCTTAACATTCTCATTATCTGCCGTAATAAATTTCGCTTAGAACAGTTTTTCTTTTCATCGTCGTCCACGTTCGCCGCTTTGATCTTTATTTAGCGCTTTCTTAGAAATCCACCTATCGGCCGTAAAAAACCATTCACGTGAAATCCTTTTACTGGAAACAATTTTCAGATATTTTTTTCCTCGGTATTTCTCTTTAAGTAAAAGACCCGGAGAGTCTTAGGTTATATTTCAGGCTCTCGTAGACTCACTTCGGTCGTAATTTTACTTTCAGGGGGTCTATTTGGATAGAAAAAGCCTGTTCAAGTAGGAGGATTAGTTTCATTGTAATTCCAGTTTTTTGCGTGACAGGATTTAGGTCACCTTTGCTCGTAAGGGTTGAGCCATAAATCCTAGTAAAATTGGTTATAATAAATATATAATATTTAAGGTTGATATATTTCGTCAAGGCAAATGAAAAAGCATTGAATTTAAATAGGTAGAATGTACAATTTTGAAATGAAGTTTGTTTCATCTTGTGTGAAAGCGTCGGCACGGTGAGTCATAATAATTTTTGATCTCTTAATAATCCTTTCGTACTTTAAATATGTAATTAAAAATTGTTTCCAATTCACTTAGTTATATTTGACTTTTCCATTGCATTTTCAAGTAATTGCGATATCAATAATTCAAAATTTTTTGGTGGTGACCTTAAGGTTCAATACCGATTTTTTGGTAAATAGTTACGTTTCTTATTGGTCAAATTCATGTAATTTGATAATGGTTTAATCCAAAATTATCGAGAACGAAATTATTTCGTCGTTTTAAACGGTCACACACATTATTTTAGGTATTGTTGGGAAGATTCACAGAACAGATTTTTATCTTTTCCCGTAAAAGGTAGTAAATTGAATTTGTAGTAGAATTTCTCTGGGTTTTTCCTAGTAATATTGTTGGTTATAGTAGATTTTTTGCTTTTCAGACTTATTTCATTACTTTTCCAGTTTATTTGCTACATAAAACTATAACTATTATTGCTTATCGTGTCAACGTTTGATCCATGATGTATCTGCATTAATTTGCGTATTAAAGAGGTTAAGCGCGTGTGTTAATTTACCTGGTTTATTTCTCTATATCGTTTATCTAAGTGCCTATCTCAAGGCGAGATATTATCTTAGCTTTATCTTTAATTAATTGAGACGTAGTTGCGTTTAAATATATATCTATATTAATAGAGATTACTTAACTTGAGTTATAGTACGATTCATTTATCGAGAGTTTATACATCTATTTAATCATTTGAGTCTAGATATTTTCTATTTGAAGTTGCCAAGAGCCACTGTTTGGATAAATTTCATAATTTCCTCTTAAATTTTTAATTTAATTATAATTTCTCCTGAATTTCATATCTTAAAGTAGAGAAAGGAGGTATCTTGAGTAGCAGTAATTATTAGTATTGTTTTTAATCATAGCTATTTATAATTTCTGCCGAATTTTAATTGTGGTTTAGGTTCTGATCATATCTGCTGTAACCAGTAAATTTTCAAACATTTAATATCTCTCATTAAACTGAAGTCTACAGGACACTCTTGTGTAAAATTATAATTATAATTAGCAGTGTACACCGGTTTAAGGCACCCAATTCTTTTTTTCATGTAAACGTTCAACGTTCCTACTACAAGACAACAGTCACACAGATCATTGTGGTGACAGTCGATCCGCTAGCAGGCACGTACAGACAACTGGGAACCATTCCTGGAATGACTGGTAAGCCCTAGACACGCTTATAGCAAGGAAGCTTAGGTACAGGTAATTGAGGTTTCTAGTGGAGTTCCCAACCGATCACGTGGTTTGCAGATAATAGAACAGTTGGGAACGTAGGTAACGTGTTACTTACATAAAAAATTGCAAAGACCTAGATTTAGTTATTTTAAATTTGTCGATCTTTAACACCAAAGTTAATTTCATTTTTATCATTTTGGGAAATTAAATTTTCAGTAATCATTTGAATTTGGTTGCATTTGTAATCCAATTTTAAGTTAATTTTCATTTTTATCATTTTTGTAAACTAAATCTTCAGTAATCAATTATGTTCATAACTGCAGTGCACATAGTACCATAAGTTGTAATTTAACCATATAGTTAATATATAGTTGTTTTTAATAAAATTGTTCTTTGATTTACTACAGGACTGGGTTCTCTAAGACACGAATTATTCTTATCTTCGTAATTTCTAATTATTGTTATCTAAATATTGTATATTCTCTGTTTGCATTGTCTTTAAGAGCTTGGTGCCCACAATTACATATTATAATATAGTTACCAGGAGAACTATTAATCGAATCCACCCCTATTCTCATTTAAATTAAATTAAATGAATCAAATAAATTAATTTTTCTGACAACTTGGCGAATGAATCAAATAAATACTTTTCATTATCATAATGATAACTTAAAAAAGAACTAGAAACGATTTTAATACAATATAATCAATAATCCATGCTTCTGTGTGAACCATGAGACTGAAAAACAAATTAAAATAACTATTACGCAAAGTACTAAAGATAATGTGTTTACGAAATTTTTGCTTTAGTACTTTGCGAAATAATTATTTTAATTTATTTGTAAAAACCTCATGTTTCACACAGAAGCATGGATTATTGATTATATTGTATCCATATATTTTGTTGAATATGTTTAATATCATATTACTAACTCCTATCATATTTACAACTTAAAATTGATTATTTAATTTATAGTATAAAATTAGTATGACTGTTTAATGAACATTTCAAAATAAATTGTTGACTATATCGTTATACTGAAATTGAACCTTTCAAATTTAAACAATATAGCATAAATTACTAAACAATGCTATGTTTGATAATTAAATGTAGTATTTTTTTAAATAAGTAAAATACAGCTAAAGCTTTGAAATAAGATATTCCTGAAACAATAACAAATCATATGCTGTAAGCAATTAATATTTACTAGAATATTTCAGTAGTTTGTAAAATTATTGTGCTAATTTTATTTCTTTAAAAACATTTTGAAATCTATTTTTGGTTGATAAAATGTTGAACAAAGTTCGGTTTTGTCCAGATTTTTGGTGCAAAATTTTTGGTGCAAAATTTTACTGTCTTATCCTTATCTACGATTTGGAATAATTATCTTAATAACATCGAATACTAATTTTGGTATATTTACTTTAATGAGATAAGTTTATTTCATTAAACATCTACCCAACTAAGAATAAATAAATTGAAAAGATAGATTCAATCAATCTTTCGGTTGAGGTACACTTTGAATTCTTTATAAGTCTTGTTTATTGTTTATAATAGAAGTTTTAAGAGATGGTTTGCGTTTCAGCTTTGGCTATCTAATTTAGGTAATTAGTAATCTCTAGTTGATGACTAGACTTTATACAACTTTCTAAACACCTAAAACAGGTTTTCAGACCGTTAAAACCACTATTTAGATGACTAAAAAACTTTCTTAAACAGCTTAAATAGCTTTCAAGTTGCCTAAAAATTTGTTTTAGCTGTTTAAATAGCTGTTTTAGCTGTCTAAAATCTAGTGATCACTAAGGATGATCTGGAACATCCTTTCCATCTGCTTTTTGTTGATTGTTTGTTAATTAAAATTTGTTATTTAATTTATAGCTTAAAATTAGTATTACATGATTATTAAATGAACATTTGAAAATAAAAATTTGACGATATCGATATACTAAAATTGGAACTAAAACTCCTCCGGAAGGTGAAGGTTGTGGAACCTACAAACTAAATCTACTTTGGTTGACAGTGTGCACACAAACACATCCAATAGTTTTATTTTTGTAATGGTTTCTACTTGTACGAGTAAAGATGATTCGAAACTATTGATGAATTTTCTTATCCTGACACTCAGGCCTCTTAATACGTAAACGTATCAGATACAGTGTCTAGGCATCTTCTTAGAAATCCACCTATCGGCAGTAAAAACTATCCTCAGGAATTTCTGTTAGCGGATAATATTTTTACGAGATTTATGCTCTAGTATTTTGCGAAATAATGATTTTAATTTGGTTGTAAAAGTCTCATGGTTCACACAGAAGCATTGATTATTGATTATATTGTATCCATATATTTTGTTGAAGATGTTTAATATCTTATTACTAGCTCCTATCATATTTACAACTTAAAATTGATAATTTAATTTGTAGCATAAAATTAGTATGATTGTTTAATGAACATTTCAAAATAAGTTGTTCACTATATCGTTATACTGAAATTGGAACTTTTAAATATTAACAATCTAGCATAAATTACTAAACAATGCTATGTTTGGTAATTGAATGTAGTATTTTTTAAAATAAGTAAAATACTGGTTGAATAAGCTTTGAAATAAAAGATATACCTAAAACATTAATAAAGACGATAAATATGTATTAGAATATTTCAGTAGTTTGTAAAATTATTGCGCGAATTTTATTTCTTTAAAAACATTTTGAAATCTATTTTTGGTTGAAAAAATGTCGAACAAGGTTTTGTCTAGATTTTTGGTGTAAAATTTTACAGCCTAAGAAACTTATCCTTATCTACGATTTGGAATAATTATCTTAATAACATCGAATACTAATTTTGGTATATTTACTTTAGCAAGATAAGTTTATTTCATTTCATTACATCTACCCAAATAAGAATAAATAAATTGAAAAGATAGAATCAATCAATCTTTCGGTTAAGGTACACTTTGAATTCTTTATAAGTCTTGGTTACTGTTTATAATAGAAGTTTTAAAAGATGGTGTGCATTTCAGCTTTGGCTATTTAATTTAGGTAATTAGTGATCTCTAGTGATGACTAGACTTTATACAGCTTTCTAAACAGCTAAAACACTTAAGTTGTCTAAAAGTCTGTTTTAGCTGTTTAAATAGCTGTTATAGCTGTCTAAGGTCTAGTGATCACTAAGGATTATCTAAAACATCCTTTCCATCTACTTCCCAGGTTTTTTTGGTTGATTGTCTGTTAGTTAAAATTTGTTATTTAATTTATAGCTTAAAAGTAGTATTACCTGATTATTAAATGAACATTTTAAAATAAAATTTTGACTATATCTTTATACTGAAATTGGAACTTTAAAATTTAAACAATCTGCAAAAATTGCTAAACAATGCTATGTTTGGTAATTCAATGTATTTTTTAAATTTAAAACAGGTTAGAAACAGCTTTGTGAAGTACGATGCTCTTCCGAAAGGTGGATGTTGTAGAACCTACAAACTACATCTACTTTGGTTGACAGTGTGCACACAAACACATCGAATAGTTTTATTTTTGTAATGGTTTTTACTTGTACGAGTAAAGATGATTCGAAACTATTAATTCATTTTCTTACCTTGACAGTCAGGCCTTTTAATAAGTAAACGTATTAGATATAGCGTCTAGGCATTTTCTTAGAAATCCACCTATCGGCAGTAAAAACTATCCACAGGAACTTCTGTTAGCGGATAATATTTTTACGAGATTTTTGCTTTAGTATTTTGCGAAATAATTATTTTAATTTTGTTGTAAAAGTCTCATGGTTCACACAGAAGTATGGATTATTGATTATATTGTATCCATATATTTTGTTGAAGATGTTTAATATCTTATTACTAGCTCCTATCATATTTACAACTTAACATTGATTAATTAATCTATAGCATAAAAATTAGTATGAATGTTTAATGAACATTTCAAAATAAATTGTTGACTATATCGTTATACTGAAATTGGAACTTTCAAATTTAAACAATCTAGCATAAATTACTAAACAATGCTATGTTTGGTAATTGAATGTAGTATTTTTTAAAATAAGTAAAATACTGCTAAAGCTTTGAAATAAAATATATTCCAAAAACATTAATAAATCATATGTTAAAGACAATAACAATTTAATAGAATATTTCAGTAGTTAGTGAAATTATTGCGATAATTTTATTTCTTTAAAAACATTTTAACATCTATTTTTGGTTGAAAAAATGTCGAACAAAATTCGATTTTCTCTAGATTTTTGGTGTAAAATTTTACTGCCTAAGAAACTTATCCTTATCTCCTATTTGGAATAATTATCTTAAAAACATCGAATACCAATGTTGGTATATTTACTTTAGCAAGATAAGTTTATTTCATTAAAAATCTACCCATATAAGAATAAATAAATTCAAAATGATAGAATCAACCAATCTTTCGGTTGAGGTATACTTTGAGTTCTTTATAAGTCTTGTTTACAGTTTATAATACAAATTTTAAGAGATGGTTTGCGTTCTAGCTTGGCTATTTAATTTAGGTAATTAGTGATCCCTAGTGATGACTAGACTTTATACAGCTTTCTAGATGACTAAAATACTGTTTTAAACAGCTTTCAAGTTGCCTGAAAATTGGTTTTAACTGTTTTAATAGCTGTTTTAGCTGTCTAAGGTCTAGTGATCACTAAGGATTATCTAGAACATATCCTTTCCATCTACTTCCCAGGTTTTTTTGTTGATTGTTTATAAGTTTGCATATCATTTTAAGTTAAAACTTAAGGCACGTGATAATTATTCAGCAGCTTATACATTTTAGTGGTTCACATCATAAATATTGAAATCTATTTACCTGTTATGGTTGGTATCTTACAGTTCTTAAGATATAAACCTGCCCCGTAGTAAAACGCTGTAATTACATAAATGATAAATTGGAGACCAAGATTTATGTTTGAAGATACGAATGTAAAAACATTGTATGAATTAAAAACAAACCCAACCAACAAATAAATTTAAAAATATATAATGTTTCATATTATTAAACACAAGCTTCTACTCGATATACGACGTAAGTACATTTCAAAGAAACATAAACATCCCCGTTCAGCTATCTAGCAAATTTATCGGAAACATTGTAAAGGGGCCGTCGCATTAAGCAAATTTATGTATCTTTTGTTGTATTAAATGAGGCTCTAAAATAAAATAAATGTACGCTCGGAAGAACAATTTCCAATGTAAGAGGGGAATTTAAAAAGAGTTAGTATGTCTTGTACTTGCTTCTGTTATGGTTATGGCAGCATTAAGTTCTGATTTTACAAGGTGCTAAACGCTTTAATCGTCGCTTTTAGAGCTCTTGTAGTAATTTTAAGTTAATGTTCGTAAACAAGTTGGATGTAAAATAGAAACATACAATTCAGTGTGTAACATGGATTTAGTTGATTGGCTGATGATAAGATTCTTTTTGATGGATAAAAATCGTTTGGCCTTGACATAAACTTCTCGGTGGCGGAGGGAGGCAGAACACACCATCTTTATCTACTAGCGCGATTTTCCCTCAACCTTGGCGGTTTTGACTACTGAATATTTGAAGTGTTTCCAAAAAATCTAACAAGTATATATTTTTGATAGGAGTTTTCTATCGATCTTCTTTCCCCTATAAATGACTAATATTAGCTTCCCATAGATTTTTCAGAGTGATAATAATTGCGGTCTGTATTAAATTGTTGCTACACACATAAAACCGTTCATTTTCCGCAAAAATTGGCCCCGACGCCACATCCAAATGTCACGTTTTCTTTTCCAAATATCAACATAAACATCGTCGTTTTACGACCGCTTGCAGACACTTAGATCTCGAAACTCGCACCGATGACAAAATCGATGGGCCCTTTCAATGTGCAACGTTTCACGTCGCGAGCACTTTGCCAAATTGTATTTGCCTTTCTTATTGTAGCGCGCACTTTTATTATCATTGATTTAGAGGGCACGCCGTTAAGATTACTTTTCCTTTTGTGCTCATTTTGATGGTCAGCAAAAGTTTTACGGACCTATTCGTCTCGTTTGACGATTCGACGTGCGTTTACCTTGATAGCCGACGTATAAAAAGGTACCATTTGAATTTATAACATGTATGATTTCTGATTTATGGACCACTTGTTGCTTATAACTTGTTATTAGTTTTCTGTGGAATGTTAAAAAAAGAATACTTAATTTACTTAAGAGACATGAATGGGCAAGTAAATGTAAAATCAAATATTTAGCAGCAAAGCTAAACAATACACGTCTAAAATGCAAACTATGAACTGATTTTATATTCAAACTGTTTGTTGTTTCTGTTCTTTAACCAACCAGACACTAGAAAACTTGTGAATAACAGCAGGGCTAGAATCTAGAAGAACCGTCCATATATGACTACTATGTCTGATTATTACTAGAGCAATAATAGCAAAGAATAACAAACCCAACCTTGGCAAAGCGCCTAAAAGTTTAGGCAAATTGCATTATGAACACAAATTTCTAGTAGGACGTCTTTTGAGTTTCCCTTTCTCTCGCGGTTAGTGTTGGAGTCTTGCGAGGATCGAACTACGAACTAAGGACATTTTATACGCTATATAATTTTATATTTTTAGTCTCCCTCATCGCCCTATAAAAATTCTGATTCGATTTTCTGATTCGCTGTAGAACTCCCTATAATTTGATGTATAACTTGATATACTTTGAAGCGATTTTAAATTAACACCAGAGTTCCTCTATGAAAAATTATATAAAAATTCTGAATTGATTTTCTGATTCGTTGTAAAATTCCCTTTAATTTGATATA
>MU185817.1:23326-73835 GCA_016904865.1 Pissodes strobi | reverse complement strand
CACATTTTGAGCACTATAGTTCTCTTGTGAAAAATAATATAAACATTCTGAATTGATTTTCTGATTCGTTGTAAAATTTCCTTTAATTTGATATATAACTTGATATATTTTGAAGCGATTTTAAGTTAACACCTTTTGGGCACTATAGTTCCCTTATGAAAAATAATATAAACATTCTGAATCGATTTTCTGGTTCGCTGTAAAATGCCCTTTAATTTGATGTATAAGTCAATGCATTTGGAGCGATTTTTAAGGTAGCGTCCCTATGACTCGATGCGTAGTAGACCGGAATTGGTTTTTCTCAAAAGCTACAAGAGTTAGATGTGCGCAAATAGCGCTAAAAGTGCCTTCGGCATCCCGATCGATAACGATCTTTCAGGAAATATATATTTAAAAAAAAATATGGTTAAGGCCGTTTGGGCCATTACTTAGACAAAAACATACGCTTTTCTTAGTACCCATTTTGGCTAGCACGGCGGGCAAAAATATTAACTAAAATATCTATACCGGATCGAGTGTCTCTTATCATCATAAGGGATCTATCGATTCGAATGCTTTCTCTGTCGGATGCATGGTCTCGCACTTCATACACACATATGCATAGTTGGGCAAAGAGTTAAAATTTGGATATTGGCTACGGGGAAGATAGAATAGGTTACGTGGTGTTCAATCTATAAGCTTATTTTAAAATTATTTAAATTTACACACGATCTCACCCAAATATTTTCGAGCAAGTTGATATAATAAAACGATCTACTCGTCGAAGATGTCTAATATTTCAAGATGACATAACATAAATGAAGTTTTTTTGCATTTTTTGAAATCTATTTTTAGGCCATTTTGTTCGCTTAAAATCAATGTAAAGCATAATATAGCTAATGTATTTGTAGAAAATTTTTGAAAGTTATCTAAATAAATTATATGACTTTACATTGAATTAATATGTGATACGTATGAGTCTCATAAGGCTAGGCTAAACTCAACCATATAACTACCCCCCTTAGTAGTGGTTAGGCCCCTTTGGCATGATGATTATGACGTCTCACTAGATACGGGGTATATGGATTAGGTCACGTGGTACTCTAGAGTAAAGTGGCATTAGCTTAGCCTGGACCGAATTATTAAATGAACATAACCCCTATTGCGTCATATATACACCTCTAAACAGTAAATATGCAAGGTTCAGTTGGTTCCGCCGTATCGTTTTTGCCTCGCATGCCGAAAGTTCGTGGTTCGATCCCCGCAAGACTCCAAGACTTTTATTATTAATTTAGGTATTTCCGAGGATGGCCGAGAAATTCCGAACGTGTCTGTCAACTGCCCCAAACTAATAAACGTCATCTGTCCGCTGTCAGATGCCACGCCTTAAATATGGAGTAGCCCACGTGAGCGATGCTTGTCATATGTCATCTGTCAGCTGTCACTTGTCAAATGTCTGATGCCGCGCCTTAAAAATGGCGTAGCCTACGTGGACGATTTTTGCTACTGCGCATCTCCTACGCGGCGGAGGCCCCAGAACATATATACTATACCTACTAATCGCCCGTATATAACTACTAACTAATCTGTCTGATTGCTGCTGTTATGAAAAATGAAAAACTAAAAGACATACACTGATACAACTTTTTGATCGGGAATGAAGCAATTACATAAAAAAATGGTTAGTAGGTTGTAACAAGCTCCCCTTGTTTTCCGGGTTTTGGAACCGCATGTATATTACTACTAGCTACTCTACCTTATTATTACTAAAGTAAGAAAAGTTGAAAATACATAATCAATAAGTGCTAAACTAACGTAAGCTATGCCAACTATTTGAGCAAATTACATGTAAAATGGCTAGTAGGCTGTAAAGACGACTTTTATGCTCTCCCTGATTTAGGGGGTCTAGAACCGCCCGCATATAACTACTAGCCACTGCCTGATTAATATTTATTAATATTTTGTAAACTAACGTAATCTATGCCAATTTTTTGAACAAATTACAAAAAAATTGTTATAATAGACATCTTCCGAGCTCCTCTAGCTTTCGGGGTCTAGAACCGCCCCCATATTACTACTAGTTGCTCTGCCTGATTATTAATAAAGTAATAAATGGTACACGAACCTAAGCATATAAAAATTAAAGAGACATAATTAATAATTGGTAAACCCAAACTCACTCAAGCTTAGCCAACTTTAAGCAGATTGCTTTACAAAATTGTTAGTAGGTTGTAAAGACGCCTTCTAAGCTCCCCCTACTTTCGGGGGTTTAGAACCGCTTGTGTATTACTACTAGCTACTCTACCTGATTATTACTAGAGCAAAAAAATGGTAATAACGTGATTTTTAATTGACAAACTAACCCATTTTTATATGTTCCAATGAATTTAGCAAAGTGATGTAATAATAATATGCTACAGTAGATATGATGTAAGATGACTAGTGTTCTAAAGGCTAGAAGTTCAAACTTCATTGGAAGCGCAACTAATCTTCAATCAAAAACATGTACATATATCTAAACGCTTCTAAATGAAACATAAATTTAAAAAATTGGAACAACCCGCTGAACTCCAGCCAAATATACGCTCTAAATGGGATTTCGCCAGTACATTTATATGAAACAGTTGAGCTTCTTAAAGTTACGGCTTCATTCTAGTTTCAACTGGCGGATATAAAGTACATAAAGTTGCTAGCGAACTAAGAGCTGTTTTATTTAAATGAAGACAATACAGTTTACTTAGGGTGGAGCTGATATACGCGAGATTTAAGGCTCTATTTACTGTCTACATATATTGTCTAACCATAATTTTGTAGCTAGCTTTAGTGGCATAATTTTCACAAATTTTAGGACGCATGATAACAAGGGAAAAGAGTTTCAACAAAAGCATATTGTTCTACAATGAAGAAGCTTATCTAATCGTCAATATTAGATACACCCACGAGGGTTCTAAACCCCCCAAATTTGATGATTTTACTATACTGTTAAACTTCTAATATACTACTCATCTAGACTTAACTCATATATCACACTTAAAAGTCGAGCAATAAATATCCTTCTGTGCAACATCCCTCATTTTTATTTGCGTTAAAAAAGTAATAAGTTTTGCTTAATTTTCGGGACCGTTGGTTGGAATTTCCGTTTACTTCACGCTAATTTAATCTTTTCCTTGCGCTTGCTCCCAACAAATTTATTGAGAGGAAATTTTAAATTAGCTCCGGCAAGGACAACAAGAAAATAAGGCATAAATTGAGGAAGATTCGTAATCTCGGAAGGTTGCAGAGTGTTCAACCATAAGGGGCGAAAGCTACTTTCGACTGTTAATTTGAAGATTTGGTATTGGAATCCTCTAAGCCAAGTGTGTCATGTAACTGTAAAGGAGCTTTATTTTCCTCAAGTTATTATAACGACTAAATCCTGAAAGTAACATTTTCATTATTCTCGAAATCACTCGTCCGAAATCTTATTTGCTTCACGCTAATTAAATCTTTCTAGGGCTCTTATATTTCTCTAGCTCAAATGGCAGAGAATTTTAAATTACCTGCGTCAAGAGCAAGCGAATAAATATTATACGAGAAAATGTTTGAAAAGTATGGAATTCCAGTGCCTCCGATTTGAAACTGATTTTTCATGTATTACAACTTATGTTAAGGTTTGATATAATATATTATATAGTAGCAGGTCCATGTTTCACTTTAAACAAAATGTTTTAATAATGAAACGCTAATATTCGAATAGAAAACTCATCCCCTAAATCGCTCCGAATGCTGTAATATATTACAAATTCCATTTCACATTTACCTAAATTCTATATCTAAATTAAAATGAAATGGAAATGCAAAATCATTTGCAGATGACACCATCATAATTCATGTTACAAATAATTTTTCTGAAATTGACTTGAATATTCAAAAAGATTTAAATATGATTTCAAATTGGCTATTATCGCATAAATTGAGTTTACATTTTAAAGGGTCTTGCTACATGTTTATTAATTAACTGACGGTAAACATGCATATTCAAGAGCTGTTAGGTTTATTGGCTAAATATAGATGAAAATTTGAATGTAAAAAGCATATCGAATAATGACCTTCAAAGTTCATTGAATAGGTTTGTGTTTTACATTAACCTATCAACTTTTAAATTAGAGTTCCAAGACCTTACTATTAATTAATTTAAAATGATTACATTTATTTACAAATGGCTATATCTAATGAAAACTTAATTGTAATTAATTTACATGAATGTCAGCAACCTATACAAATTAAAAATATATACAATATTCCCAATACCTGATGACATAATTATATGGCCACTTATGGCGACTATGTAGTTTTAGAGGATTAGATTACTAGCTTTGCAGTGCTCAGCATTTATTATATTATAAATAGGCAGAGATAAGAGTGTGCATTTTAGTCATAAGCAAGCTTTCAGTGTAGCAGGTTAATACATTACTACTTGTATTTTTTCTTCGTGTAACTAAAATAAAGTTTTTAAAAACGAAGTAAACAAGATAGTAAATATATTTGGCGCAGTCGGTAGGATCCTTTCCGGTGTGCGTACTAAGGATTCTTTTCGGATACGAAATTCGGGAAAAGTTACGATTCACGTTACGACGTTTGCGTGTACACTCCTGGATTATCAGTGCCCTTTGGATTATTGGTGCCACTCCGTCTGTCTCAACAGTTAAGGCAGGATCGAAACATCAACCCCTACGGAGAGCTACTTGTGACTCCTGGCAGACATCGTTTATCGGTACGCCGTTACGACAGCCAGTACAGGACTTATTGGCGTAGGCTAGAGTCCAAAACAGGAGGCAACCACCCTGGATAGTATACCTCTTCAGCGAAGTACCACCTGATACAGGACAGAGATTGAGAACTTTATTGTAAGTCGTAATTGTTCTTTATAATCGGACATCCTGTTAGTTAAGACATTTCAATTTTATTTCGAAAAAAAAAGTGAAAAGTAATACGTTTTAGAATATGTTAGTTTCTCATGAAGAAATTTAAAGGTAGATTTAGTGATATAACGTATCCTAGAATAAGACGTAATAACGTAGAAAAGATTAATTCATCAGAGAGTGAATTAACTGAATTATATTGTAACATTTCAAATATATTCGAAGTTCAAGAAACGCAAGTTGAGAATACAAACATTATGGCAAATGCTTTAAAATCAGTAGTAGCATTATTAAAAACATTTGATGGCACGCCCACTCGCTTAGAAACCTTTTTAACACAAATAGATACTTTTTATGCTAGATATTTTACCGGAGATGAATCTCAACAAGAATATGTAATCTTAGCAATTAAGTCAAAAATAATCGGTGCAGCCGAAGATTTTTTGTTAACGAGATCTGATCTTAATACATGGGCAGAAATTAGGTTAGCTTTCCAATAGAAGTTTGCTGACCCAGCAAATAGAGCTAGTTTACAACAACAACTTATATTTTTAACAAGAAAGAATGAATCCACACAGGATTATATTCAAAAGTTGAAAGCGTTAGTAACTAAGATTAATAGTAAGATTTGTTCAGAAATTGCCAATATTGAAGCACGCGCAGTTTTAATTTCACAAAATGAGCTTACAGCTACGCAAAACCTTCTATCCAATATTTCTAGTGAATTAAAAACTTTATTAATTGTACAAAATCCACAGAATTTGGATCATGCAATTGAAATAATAACAAATTATGAAATATTAACTTCTCAAAATAATTTCAAGAATAATTATTTACAAAATCATAATTCAAACAAAAATGTTCAAAAACCACAATCTATTGATTTCCAAAAGAATCAGTATAAGTTTCAAGTTAATCCCCAGAATAATTTTCCAAGACCAAATAATTTCAACCCTAAACCATATAATCAACCTTTTAATCCGAAACCTCAAGGACAATTTTCAAGATACCCTAATCAAACATTTTTCAGAACCCCAAATCAAAATTTCACACCAAATTTAGCACAAAGAAATGCACAATTTTCGAAACCCCAACAATATCCTCAACCCATGTCTGGCGTTAGTGTCCAGCCCCGAAAACCTGTGAGTCAAGTACAAAGACCACAACAATCTCATTTTCGACCACAAGGTAAACCCAATTTCACTTGGCAAGAATTAACCCACCTTGAAAATGAAGAACCAAATTATTATTCTGAGTATCCAATAAATAATTCGGACTTTGATGAACATGACTATTACCAAAATGTGGAACAATTAGAAAATCAATATGAAGAGAACATAAGTGAACAATTAGAAAATTTTCATTTACCAGCCTCGGAATAAAACCATGTTTAAATTTGAATAGTTTTCAAATTAATCAATTACCATACATTGAAATTCCCAATTATAATATCAAATTACTAATAGACACTGGTTCTCATGCTTCATTATTAAGACCATCTTTAGCAGAGACTTATTTTCCTGAGTTAATACAACCTTATACGAGCACTTTACAAACTTGTGCAGGTTCTAAAAAAGCTGAGGGTAAAGCAAGCATTCCCTTATTCTTATGCTTTGATATAACAGACTCAGTTGATTTCATATTGTACCCATTTCATGAATATTTTGACGGTATTTTAGGTATAAAAGATCTTTGTAAATTAAACTTGAATATCGATTTGAAAAATCAATTACTAAGAAATCAATACTTAGAAATTCCTTTTTATTATCGAGAAAACTTCGATCAATACTTAATTGAAATTCCGCCAAAAACAATTCAAAAGTCTACATTTAAGACTAACCTACCCAACAATACGACATGGATAATGCCTTATTTTTGTGACCATGATATCGAAATACAACCAACTATTGTGACAATTGATAATAACACTTACACACTCGATATCTATAATCATACGGATAGGTCAATAGTATTAGACGGTAGTACGAATGACAATATGCCTTTAGAACCAATCGAACTTAACAATTTTGAAATATTTAATTTCAAAAATATTGAAACATCCATCCATTCCAATTTCGTGAATGAAAATGTAGATTTAAAATCCCTAATTAGACATGAACACTTAAACCAAGAAGAGAGAGAACAACTTTTCAAGCTTCTTAAAAAATTTAATAACATTTTACATAAACCTGGAGACCCTTTGATATTTACAAATCAAGTCAAGCATGTAATCAACACTACTGACAAAATACCCACTCATACGAAAAATTATAGGTATCCATATATACATAAAGATGAAGTAAATAGACAAATAAATGAAATGTTAGACAACGGAATCATTCAACCTTCATCATCCCCTTGGAGTTCATCAATTTGGATCCTAAAAAACCGGACGCTTCTGGACAAAAGAAGTGGAGATTGGTGATTGATTATTCCAAACTCAATGAAAAGACTATCAGTGATAGATACCCAATTCCAAATATCTCTGACATTCTGGATAAGCTAGGACGTTGTCAATACTTTACAACGCTAGATTTAGCAAGCGGATATCATCAGATAAAAATGGATCCAAAAAGCATACCAAAAACAGCTTTTAATGTTGACCATGGCCATTATGAGTACACACGCATGCCATTTGGTTTGAAAAACGTACCCGCTACGTTTCAAAGAACTATGGATAACGTTTTGCGCGGACTTTTAGGTAAAGTTTGTCTTGTATACATGGGTGACATAATTATTTACTCCACAAGTCTTCAAGAACATATAAATTCGCTAAAATTAGTTTTTGAAAGGTTAATGTCATTTAACATGAAAATTCAGTTAGACAAATCAGAATTTTTACATAGGTCAGTTGAATTTTTAGGACATGTCATTACCCCTGACGGTGTTAAACCTAACCCACGAAAAATCGAAGCAGTTAAAAATTTTAAAATGCCAAAAACACCCAAAGAAATTAAATCATTCTTAGGTCTTGTTGGTTATTATAGAAAATTCATCAAGAATTTCGCCAAGATAACAGAACCATTAACAAACTGTCTAAGGAAAAATGTAAAAATAGTTCATGATAAAGCTTTTATTTCAGCTTTTAATTTTGTAAAAATATTATAACAAACGATCCAATACTCCAGTACCCGGACTTCGAGAAACCCTTCATTTTAACAACTGACGCATCAGAATATGCAATCGGTGCAATTCTATCGCAAGGAACTATTGGTTCAGATTTACCTATTGCCTATGCAAGTAGA
Source organism: Pissodes strobi (assembly GCA_016904865.1). Lineage (NCBI taxonomy): Eukaryota > Metazoa > Arthropoda > Insecta > Coleoptera > Curculionidae > Pissodes > Pissodes strobi. Next base: position 65,710 of record MU185817.1, on the reverse strand, counting down.
ACACTGAATTCAAGTGAATGTAATTACTCAACAATTGAGAAGGAGCTATTAGCAATAGTATGGGCAACAATATACTTTCGTCCATATTTATTTGGCCGAAAATTTACCATTGTAAGTGATCACAAGCCACTGCAATGTGTACTGGGCATATAAGGTCACAAGGGTATTGACTTCATATCCTGTAAACTATGTTTAATTTGTTAAGCAATACACAAATATAGTTTTATCGAAGCTTTCGTGATGTTCTTAATTCTCCTCAACCTATGAGAACCAAGCTGATTACATGGCGATCCTGCCAGCGGCGTTCGTGTGTCCTTAAGATGTTTGTAAAGTCGTTGCTTGAATTCAAACAATGGTAAAGTAAAGTAATGATGAAGTTATTGTGATTGTGTCAAGAAAATGGGGAAAACTCAGTCAAAAGAAGAAGTTATAATTGCACAAGCTGGAAACAGTGGCGGACAAACGACAACTCAAGAATCCAGCAGGGGCGTCTCCCTCCATGAAGTGCTTGCATTAATGGTAGGTGGCATAATTGTTACTGTTTGGGTGATTTACTGTTGCCTGCGGACAAAAAAGAAACTAGAAAGAAAAATAAGGCGTGAAATAAGAAGAAGTCAAGAACTTGTATAAGAAAAACTCATCCTGACGATATATATGGGTCGATTCCAAAATCGATCCCATCAGGGAACTTCAACCAGTGGTACCCAAACCGGGGCTGGCATCGATGGAACGGGCTAGTTGTGGGCGCAATGCCGCTAGTTCGCAACGTTGGACACGTCAGCTTCTAGGACCACTCCTGAGGCAAAACTTCTGTAGCGGATAGCGGATTATATAATATTAAGGTAAATGAGTAGTGTAGGATTAAGTGATTTTAAAGAACTATACGCATCCGTGCATAAGTTTTGTAGTAACATTGTTAAAGAACCTACCGAGAGAAGGGTAAATTTAGAAAGAGTACATAAATTGTTGTTAGAGATCGGTATATTAGAAGATAATTTCAGTACTTTAAAATTAGAATTTGGTAAAATTGAAAGAGATTCAGCGGAGCAGCAAGCAGCTTCTAAATATATCAAAGAAATCGGGAAAATTCTTTATAATTGTAGACATATACTATTAGAGAGGTTAAGCGTTATAGTAGAAGGTAAGGAAAGTGAAGAGGTATTAGACATTGTACAAGGTGATAAAAGTTTAAATATGACTGAAAAATTTGACTTGAGAACAGCCGCATCCTTGTTGCCGTGTATTGATGGTAATGAGGATACAACTAATCAACTAATTGACTCTATTCAACTTTATAGCGAACTGCTGAATGACGATGGTAAAACACATTTAATAAATTACGTTCTGAAAACTAGATTATCGCGTAGTGCAAAACTACGGCTAGAAAATACTTACAATACAATTGACCGCTTACTAGCTGATATAAAAACACATTTACTTACAAAAAAATCTGCAGCTGCGTTAGCAACTGAATTACATAATATTAGACAAGACGGGAAGACAATTGACGGCTACGCAAAACAGATAGAAGAATTATTTCTCAATTTAACTATAGCTCAAGCAAATGGCAATGATAGAAACATTACAATTCTTAGAGATGTCAACGAAAAACTTGCAATTAATGCCTTTTCCAATGGACTAAAAAATACTGAACTGCGAACAATAGTAAAAGCTAGGGACTATTCCACACTAAAAGACGCTATAGTAGGCGCAAAAGATGAAGAAAAACTTAAGTTCTCAAATTCTAGTATGTCTGTATTTCATATGAGACAGAATAATAATAATTCGAATAGATTTAACAATTACGGTGGTCGTGGAAGAGGTTTCTCAAATAGATTTAATAACAATCGAGGTAGACCTTTTAATAATAATACTAGGTCGGGCAGTATAAATCCGAGAAATTTTAATAACAATAATTTCCGTAGACTAGGTCGAGGCTCCCGTGGGAGTCGTTCGTATTTTCGTGGCAATCAGCAAAATCGTAATATGGGTCAACAGAGATCTTATTTTACAGACGTAAGTGGATCAAATTATAACAATCCAAACCTTATGTCAAACGAAATTCCGTACGCAGAAAATTCAAATTTAAACCCGGGAATAAGCGGAATAGAGCAGAATAGGCGGTTTTTTCGTTCCTAACAATAAGTGTAAAAATTTAGAAGAACATGTAGTTTTAAGCTTAAATGGTATGAATTTTATTCAGGTGCATTACGAAATGCAAGATATGCTATTTTTAATAGACACCGGAGCTAGTATTAGTGTATTTTTTTCAGATTACTTAAGAAAAGGTGAATATGTTGATACATCAAAAAAGGTAAAAATAATGGGTATAAGCGGTTCTACATTTTCCCTAGGCGCAACAAATGTTCGATTTTCGCTAAATAATATTGAAATTGAACACGAATATTTAGTACTTAATAAATTTAATTCAGGTATACAGGGGTACTAGGTTCAGATTTTTTTTCGAAATACGGAGCAAGCATAAATTACGAGACATCAATATTTTCTTTTTGGGTTAACGATAACAAGGTATCGGTACCTATGATGTCGAATTTCGATGATTATATTTCAATACCACCTAGAAGCGAAATAGTAAAATACTGCTTAGCCGATCGTACCAGTGACTGTGTTATTTCTTCTGAGGAGTTGTCTGAGGGTGTGTTCGTTGCAGGTGTTATAGCGAGACCGGAGAATGGAAGAATTGCCGTGAGATTTCTGAATGTAAATGACCGCGAAATTAAGGTTAAAAATTTCACACCTAGATTAGAACCTATTGAGAATTATCAAATCTATAACTTTAACAAAAACGATAATTTATCTGTAGAACGCGTAGATAAAGTCTTAGATCTAATAGACACGTCGTCGCTAAACAACGAAGAAAAACTTTCAATCGAAAAACTATGCGCAAAATATGCAGACGTCTTTCACTTAGAGGGCGATTCTCTTACGGTTACTAATCTTTACCAACAGAGACTACAGCTCAAAGAAAACGCGGTTCCAGTTTATGTAAAACCTTATAGGCTTCCCCAGGCTCAAAAGTCAGAGATACATAGGCAGGTTCATAAAATGCTTGACGAGGGTATTATTGAAGAGGCTAAGTGCGAATGGTCTTCACCCCTTTTATTCGTACCTAAAAAAGCTACTAATGGCGAAAGGAAATGGAGAGTCGTTATTGACTACAGACTCGTAAACCGTCAATTAAAGGATGAAAAAATGCCTCTACCTTGCATCTCTGAAATATTAGACTCACTATCAGGAGCATTGTACTTTTCTCATCTCGATTTATCTCAAGGATACTACCAAGTCGAGTTACATAAAGATAGTAGGCCTGACACAGCATTTACTACTAATGAGGGTCAGTTTCAAATGAGAAGGTTACCTATGGGTTTAAAAATTAGTCCAAGTGCATTTTCTAGACTCATGACTGTTGCATTTTCTGGGTTAAATTATGAGTCTTGTTTTATTTATTTGGACGACCTAATAATATTCGGGAACTCATTACAACAACATAATAAAAATCTTGTTAAAGTTTTACAAAGACTTAGAGAAGTAAATTTGAAATTAAACCCTAATAAATGTGATTTTCTTAAAAAACAAATTTTATATTTAGGCCATGTGATTTCTTCAGATGGAATTTCTCCAGATCCCGAAAAATCCAGAGTGATAGCTAAATATCCAATACCTAGAAACGCTGATGAAGCTAAACGGTTCGTTGCATTTGCAAATTATTATCAAAAATTTATAAGTAATTTTGCACAAATAGCTCAACCTCTTAATGAATTATCGCGGAAAGGAATAAACTTTAATTGGACAGGCAAGTGTCAAACAGCATTTGATATTTTAAAAAAGGCACTTATAAATCCACCTGTATTACAATATCCAAATTTTTCAGAAAATAATACATTCATTCTTAAAACAGATGCTAGTGGTTATGCTATTGGTTCGGTTCTATGTAATGGTAATGACAAGCCAGTAGCGTACGCTTCTCGTGTTTTAAATAAGGCCGAAAGGAATTACTGTACCATCGAAAAAGAATTGCTAGCCGTTGTTTGGAGTGTAAAACATTTTAGACCGTATCTGTATGGCAGAAAATTTGAAATACTTACGGATCATCGTCCACTCGTATATTTATTTAGCATGACAAACCCATCAAGTAGATTAACTAAATTTAGATTAGTTTTAGAGGAATATGATTTTACGGTAAATTACATAAAAGGTACACATAATGTTACAGCTGACGCTTTGTCGCGTATAAAAATCGATGTGAACGAACTGAAAGAAATGAGTGAGGGAATGATTAATAGTGTGAATGTGATTACGCGAGCACAGGAAAAAAATCAACAAATCAAAGAACAGGAAGATTTAATAAATTCTACGGATGAAAGGCTTGATCACCCTGGAATTGTAGAAATATTAAAACGACCTGATAATAGTATAGAATTACGGCCGATAGGAAAAGATGCATTTATTAAATATAAAAATAAAATAAACCATGGTAAAAATATGAATTATGCAAATTTTATATACGACGAAAAACTGCAAGTAATTTATTTTTGTCGAGATTACCGATCGACGTTTGACCTAGGTACATCGTTGAGGAATCTTGGAAATGTGTGCACAAGGTATAAAATTGCAGAAATATGTATAATAAAAAATATACAGACTAGTCAATTTATTAAAGATATATCGCGATATAAAAACGAAATATTAGAAAACGGTATTAAAATATGCATTATTAAGGACATAAAACGTATTGAAGACAAAGAAACGAGACAATTGATACTAAACGATTTTCACAACCTTTATACAGGAGGACATGCGGGTACTAACCGTATGTACAACAATATTAAGAAGTTTTATTTTTGGTCAGGTTTGAAGCGAGATGTAGATCAGTTTGTCAAAAAGTGCGATGAGTGTCAAAGATATAAATATAGTAAAGCTACCAAACAGCCAATGACAATAACATCTACAGCTACTTCAGCTTTCCAAAAAATTTTTCTTGATTTAGTTGGACCTATAAAGACTGACATTAAAAACAATTCATATATATTAACAATTCAGTGTGAACTCAGCAAATTTATAGAATGTTATCCATTACAAACGAAAGAAGCTTATGATGTAGCTAAGTCTTTTGTGGAGAATTTTGTACTACGGTATGGAATTCCACAAGAAATTGTCACAGATCAGGGAAAAGAATTTTTGGCAAACCTGTTTCAGGAATCATGTAAATTGCTAGGAATTAATACCTTAAATTCAACAGCTTATCACCATGAAACTCTAGGAGCTTTGGAAAACTCTCACAAACATTTAGGAGCTTATTTGCGTATTCAAGTGTCACAACATGCAGATAGTTGGAGTACGTGGGTACCATATTGGTGCTTTGCGTATAACAACACTGTGCATACCGAAATCAAATATACTCCTTATGAACTTGTGTTTGGAAAACAAAGCCAAATACCATCAAATATTGCCAATAACATAGATCCATTATATAACTTTGAGGATTATCCTAAAGAGCTTAAATATAGACTTCAAACTGCTTGTAATGATGCTAGAAATAATTTGATTACATCCAAACAAAACCGGAAAATAAATTTCGATAAAAAATGTATTAATGTAGAGTATAACGTGGGAGATAAAGTGTTGATTCTCAACGAAAATAGGAATAATAAATTAGATGCTTTGTATATATAAAAATCCAAATGTAGTATTAAAAATAAATAATAGAAATGTAGAAGTACATAAAAATAGGATTAAGATTTATTACGATTAGAAATAGCTATGCTATACTAACTATATTATAATTATTATAATTATATCTATCTATATATCATAAAAAATATATATTGCTGTCTCAATATATATTTATTTTTTTCGCCAGGGAGGTGTACTGGGCATATAAGGTCACAAGTGTATTGACTTCATATCCTGTAAACTATGTTTAATTTGTTAAGCAATACACAAATATAGTTTTATCGAAGCTTTCGTGATGTTCTTAATTCTCCTCAACCTATGAGAACCAAGCTGATTACAAATGGCTTTTCTCCATTAAAGAGCCAAATTCAAAATTAGTGCGGTGGCGACTAAAACTTCAAGAATTCGAATATACAATTCAGTACAAAAAAGGTACTCAGAATTCTAATGCAGACTCACTTTCCCATCCACCTCGAGAAGTACACCCAGTGGAAATAACAAAATCACCACCCACACACATGTCTGCTATATGTGAAAAGGAAGAAGAAGAAGACGATCAACAATTGTGGCACGAAAAAATTAAGCACTTTTTCGATTCACAGGAAAAACTTTTCGAAAAACCAAGGAAAGTATATTCAGAAAAAGTAAATGAAGTTAAGAAAAAGACTCCAAAAATAAACATTATATCGGACATTCAGATTAAAGCTCCGAATAAAACAAATCTACCCAAACCACTCGTAGATAAAATACTTGTAGATAAACCATTCGTAGATAAAAATAAACCATTCATAGACAAACTACTCGTGGATAAATCATTGACAAATAATCAAAAACCATTATCAGTCAAAATGACACCTCAACCATCAACTAGCAAACAGAAAGCGAAATCAGAAACTGATACTGCTAGCTCAATGGAAGGAAACAAAGATCATGACATCCCTAAGGTAGAGGATAACATGAAAGAAAACAACTCAGATACGGACACAATACATACATCAATGGAAGACCCAATTCTTAGTGCCCCATATGTAAATAAGTCGGTAAATACATTTAAGAACCAGGCAATATTCAAATGGACCACAAAAAACACATCTTATGTGACAACGATGAAATTATTTGACACCAAAAAGAGATTTTTGATTTTCATTAATCAGAATCCTTCAACAGAAGAAGTACAACGACTTCTTAGAGATCATTTACCTCCCGATATGTACTGTTTATATTTTCCAAATAAAGAGTTGGAGCCGATAATAATAAGAATATTCCAAGAAATATTTAAGCATAATGCTTATAAACTTGTCATTTCAAATTTACTACTTGATGACGTCATAAGTGAAAACGAACAAAAAGAAATTATTGAAAGATATCACCAGACGAAAACATCGCATAGAGGAATGACTGAGAATATCAAGAATATTAAACAACGGTATTATTGGCCTAGTTTGGAAAGAGATGTAATTAATTTTGTAAATATCTGTGAAACTTGTCAAAAAACAAAGTATGACAGGCATCCTTTTAAGGTAATTTATAAACCAACGCCCACAGGTTCAAAACCATTAGAACATATTTACATGGATATATATTCCTTATCAGGACAAAAATATCTAACATTAATAGACAACTTTTCTAAGTTTGCAGCTGCCTACCCTATTAATGAAACATCAATAGAAATTTGTCAAAGCTTAATTAAGTACTTTTCACATCACGGTACACCTTGTAAGATAACGACTGATAATGCTCAAACATTTAAAAGCAATTTAATTCAAGATCTTTGCAAAACCTATCAGATCGAATTACATTTTGTTACACCTTACAACCCAAATTCTAACTCACCTATTGAACGATTTCATTCAACATTAAAAGAAAGCATCATTGCAATTAGAAATGACCATCGAACAAAAACAGTTCAAGAATTAGTAGATATAGCTATTTTAAATTATAATAATAGCATTCATTCTTCACATGAGTATACCCCTTTTCAAGTATTAAAAGGTAATATCAATTATCAACTCAACTTTGAGAAAAATCTAAATCAATTACAAACGGATTACGTTTATGAACTTGGTCAAACATTCCAAGAATTAAATGAAAAGATCAATTCAAAATTAAATGCCAAAAAGGCTAATGTTTTAGCAAAACTCAATAAAAATCGTGAAGATGACCCTGAAATACCAGAAATGACAAAACAACTTGTAAATACTCCACGCAAGTTAGGACTAAAAATAAAACAAAAATATAAATTGACTGAATTTAAAAATCAAAGACATCCAAAGGATATTAAACGACATTCCTTATTTCCAGGAAAACAAAAATGAGGACTATCTTCGTTTTACTTGTTCTTGTTCTTGTTCTTGTTCTTGTTAATGGCTTTGCTGCAAGGCAATCCGCCAGCACAATTTGGTAGTGACCAGGATGTTGTCTGGCTCTAAGCCATATCCAGACCACTGAAATTGTCACTAAAAAACTTTATTTTATTGTTAGCTTCAAAAGTACTGTGAGTGGATCTTAGAAGTGAGCTTTCTCCAGAAAACTTCTGTATGAGGTTAACTGTTAGCAAGACATAACAACATAGGTAACACAAATGGAACAGTATCTTCAGACAGACAACACAAACATACACTGAAAGGAAAGGATAACAATTAGTTAAGCATTGGGTATAACTATAAATTAATCTTATTAATTGCCAAAAATTTTAAAAGCAGGTTAAGCTTCTCTTCCTTGGGATCTCCCAGCACAGTAAAAATAGAAATTGGGGTCATCGAATTTCTACTAAGAATCCTATATAAATCAAAATTAGGAATGACGTTAATTGGACATTCAAAAAATACGTGATTTAGGTCTTCCACCAAACCACATTCACATAGCGGATCATCCTTTAGGTTTAACTTAAAAAGGTGGCACTTCACAGAGCAATGACCCGTACGCATTCTAATGACTGTCGTAAGATGTCGTCTATTCTTGTAAGGGAAATTAAAAAACCAAGATTTAGATGGAAAGAAATCTTGAACCTGAATATATTGATGTCTCCTCTTATAAAGTGCCTCCTTCCAATACGTTTTAAATTGGGAAAAAATTTGTCTTTTAATTACAGGCAAGAAATCCCCAGAGTCCAAAAGAATGTCCATCGGTACACTCAAATCCCTTCCCACTTTAGCGAGTATGTCGACCATTACGTTTCCAGGGATGTCAGAATGGCCTGGAATCCAGGAGATCAAATACTGAAATCCGTTTTGGTTAGCCAGAGCTATCAATCTCTTTGTTCTGAGAGACCAGAGATCAGCCCGAGGGCTAAAGTGATTGCCTTTTATTTTAGAGACTGCACTGAGAGAGTCAGAAAAAATTATTGCTCTTTTAAAATTTTTATTTAAACATGATTTTATTGCTTGATGGATAGCTATGATTTCAGCCTTATAAATATTGCACTCTCGAGGAAGTCTTTGAGAAAACCTGTAATTAATATCCGGAATATAAAGAGCATACCCCACTCTTTCGTCCATCTTCGATGCGTCCGTAAAGACAAAAACATAATCACCCTTGTATCTCTCCGTTGCCATCAAGAATTTTTCTTTCGCCATGGGTTCATTCTTTTTTATATTGCAATTAAAAGTTTGTAACGGGGAAATTAAAATATCAAAATCTATATCATAACAATAGAAATTAGCGTTTTTATGTATTTTCCTAAAATAAGGATAGAAATATTCAATTGCCGAGACTAAATATGGAGAATTATCATCTTTAAAAAAATCCCGGATTTTTGATCAAGTTTCCACGTAGTCTGCAAAGAATGGAAATCAAAGGGTGACCCTGTAAACCAACTAATTTGGAGAGAAACTTAGTAGCCAACATTCTCCTTCGGTAGTCAAGCTCCAACATTGCAGACTCAGCTAAAATGGCCATACGGGGGGTGGACCTCATACAGCCCAAAGAGATTCTTAAACCCTCAAAATATACTACATCCAATCTATTTAAACACTTTTTACTTGAAGGCCTAAACAAAAATGAGCCATAATCCAAATGGGATCTTATTAATGCATTAAAAACCATCAAAAGGGTTCTAGGGTCTGCACCCCACCACACCCTGCAAATAGCCCGCAAGACATTAATATTTTTTTTGGACTTGTTGACAATGTTCTCAACATGAGCGTCCCACTTCAGGTGGTTATTAAGAGTGAGCCCCAAAAATTTGACATTATTTACAAAACGAATATTTGTGTTATATAGCTTAATTATTGGTAACCGAGCCTTTCTTGGCCCCTTAGTGAACCAAATACCTTCCGATTTATCAGTAGAGAGGTGAAGATCTAGTGCTGATAATTGACCCTGAACATTTTCCAAACCACCCTGCAACCTTTCGGCCATTGTCTCCAAATTAACTCCTTTTACAAACATAACTAAATCATCCGCGTACCCCAATAAGTGAACGCCCTCCGGAAGAACAGTGAAGACACTCGATATGTAAATATTAAACAAGATAGTGCTCAAAGGAGATCCCTGAGGAAGCCCTCTCGTGGCCAGCCTGGGGCCTAAAAATTCTCCATTACTGCCTCTAGAATACAGAAGTCTGTTGTTTAGAATTTTAAAGATTAAATTATTCATGTCTGTAGGAATATTTAACGTAACCAGAATGTCATATAGTTTGTATATGTTGACGTTGTCATATGCTGCTTTAATATCAAGAAACAATGCCAGTACCGTCTGCGAGAAACCAAAAGCCTCCAAGATACAAGTGTGTAAAAAAGATAAATTATCCATTGTGCCCCTACCCTTCCTAAAGCCAGCCTGATTAAATTGAAATTTGGCGTTATGTTCAAAAAACCAATCCAATCTATTTTTAATAATTATTTCTAGTGTTTTAAGTACACAGGAAGATAAGACGATCGGTCTGAAACTATCAACCAGTAAGGGGTTTTTATTTGGTTTCAAAATCCCAACAATATTGAACTTTTTCCAATCCCCCGGTAAGGGACCCTGCTTTAGACAATCATTATAAATTTTGAGGAGTGAATTTTTTGCCGTTACTGGTAGGTACTTAATCATACTATAAGAGATGTCATCGATCCCTGGGGCAGACTGACCCTTATTAGCAATGGCATTGTTAAGCTCATGTAACGAAAAGGGAACCGAGTACTTATCAATTTGGAGAGGAATAAATTCTGGGTTTATATTAATTGAAGATATCTTAATGAGTAGCTGATCCTTAATGTTGTCAGAAGGGACAAAGCCTACAGAAGAATTCTTAGGGTTCGCAAACTTTCTAACCTTATTCCACACATACTTTATACTAGAACCTTTATTTAAAGTCTCACAGAAGCTTTTGAACTTGTTTCTCTTTTTTAATCTAAGATCTCGTCTGGTTCGTGCTATAATGTGTTTGGCTCTAATAAAGTTCTCTAGAGAAGGAAAATTATTGAAATGTTGGACAGCTTCTTTTCTTATCTGCACCCATATGGAACATTCATCATCCCACCATGGAATTGATGTACTTCTCTGCATTCCCTTTTTTTTCATAGGAATTGAGTTGTCTGCCGCTCGAGCGATTATATTCAGCAAGTCCTCATAGTTCAAATCCTCTGTATCAGTCTGCGATAGCAGATGCAAGATGTCGTTATAATAAGTAGACCAATCTGCTTTATGAAAATTTCTTGATAGATATGTAGACGTAAAAGCTTTTCTAAAATCATGGGAAGTAGAGCAGTTGATATTTAAGAAGGTGGGAAAATGATCACTACTACCACAGTCATGAATAACACTCCAATCAGCATACAGGGAGAGGCTGCTACTTACAATGGATAAATCTAACGCACTACGTATACCATTATTCAAGGGTCGGAAGAGCGTCGCAGTACCGTCATTCATGATTGTCAAATCATTCTCAAAAGTGAAATCACACAGAAATTTGCCTCCACCATTGGGCTTACAAGAATCCCACATCGGGTGGTGACAGTTTAAGTCTCCCATTATTATTAGGTAATCCAGAGGAATTCCATTCAACATATCTTCGAATAACTCCGCCGTTATTGCAGAGTTAGAACTTGAGTAAATATTGATTAAATATAGATTACTCACTTTTAGAATTATATATTGAACTTGATCAGAACTAAAAGCCTTGATTTGAGTAAAGGAGACTGAATGATTAACACATGATGCAACACCCCCATACCCGTCCGCTCTATCTTGTCTAATGACATAAAAATTTTTTAAGGATAAATTGTAGTCTTGTTTAAGCCAAGTTTCATTAATGAAGACAATATCCGGATTATTACTTACTATCAATTCCATCAAATGATCCCTATTAGATTTAAAGCTTCTGATGTTCCACTGTAATATTTTTAAACTCGTTTTACTATTGTCCAGGGTGAAAATAGATAATTAATCTGATTCTGAGACGTCATCTAGGTCCATATAGGACTCTAGATGTGCACGGGATGATAAGAGGTTTTTGATCATATTTTGATTAGAAGGGGAGGTGTTCATGATAAAATCAATGCATTCTTTCAGGTCGAATTGGGAAACTTGAATAGTATATTTGTCATTTTTAGAGTGTTGCAGTGCACTGGCGGGCCAGGCTATGTCAGATCTATGTTGTTGAGAGAATGTAGTTGTAGAGGAAGATTGAGGTCTCGAAATTCTCGATGGTGAAGTAGAAGAAGATTGTTTTTCGGGCCTCGAGTTTGGGGAGAGGAGATTCTGATTGTGCAGATTTTTATCATAACCTTTATAGAGTGTTCTCCTTTTATTATCCATATTAGTCACCACCTGACTAAAAGAGCGTTTAACTGGGGCTGTTCTGAAATTATGAGTCCTTCTCTGGACAGGGTCCACAAGATTTTCAAAAGAGGAGGTATTAATAATTTTTTCATTATTTGAATTATGAGAGTTTTTACTCTGTAAATTTGACGGGAATTCTTTTGCATTATAAATAAATTTGCCTTTATCTATGTAAGATTTTGGTATTGCCTGGCTAGCGTCAAAAAAGGTTAAGTTTTCGAATGTCATTAGTTTTTTTATATTTTTTTGTCGGGCATATTCAGGGCACTTTTTATCAGTCGACTTATGTGGCTCCTTACAGAAAAAACATTTTGTTTCACAGGATATTTCCTCTTCTTCTGAATCGTGCCTCATCTCCCCGCAGTTGCCACATCTTTCTTTACCTTTACAGTTATTTTTTGTATGGCCATATCTTAAGCATTTAAAACATTATGTAACAGGGGAAATATAAACGTCAACGAGTTTAGGTAAGTCATAGAAATAAACTGTTTTGGGCATTTGAACTCCTTTAAAGGTAAAGAGCACAGAACCTGTAGGCTCATAAGAAACCACATTATTTTTGATAACCCTTCTTTTTAGTCTTCTAACGCTTAAAATCTCTACATGTTTTATTCCGGTCTCACAACAATTCAGGAGCTCCTCCTCACTCAGATCTGTGTCCAATTGCCTGACGACGCCCTTGGACGTGACGAAATTGTAGGGTATGTAAATTTTATATCCCTTATCCAATAAGTTTTTATTTTTAAGAAAGGAATTAGCTGAATTAAAATTAATAAACTCGACTGCGATCCTGTTCATACCTTTACTAGCCGTTTTTTTAATATCTGTTAGTTTAAGATTAAAGATATCTCTGGCTATTTTTATATTATTAAAAGAACCAATATTTACATTTGATACATTTGTCGATTCTAAATAAACCACGAATGGTCCGTTATCATGTTTAGAATAAAGTAAATTTTTTTGCTCATATTGAAACCTGTTTTGTGATTCTAATGAATCAGGATTTTGCGTAATTACAACTGAATTAATAGTAAGATTTCTGTTGGAATCCTCAGGGGGGGGCTCTGTGCCCCCCTCCGAGCCGTCCATCCCTCAAAAGCTAAGATTCTACTGTAGAAATTCGATGAGAAATTATATATACACACAAAAAAAAATATATATGAAATACGTAACTGTGTTATAAGAATGAAAATTTATGCAATTTAAAGCTCTGGCAGGACCTAAACCAATGCTTCACTTACCAAGGAAGGAAAAAAACGTAAACACTTTTGTTAGTAGACTCCCTCTTGAAATTCGCTCGTCGCTGGTAGCAAATCCGGGAAGCAAAACGCTGCTGCTCGTACGCCGGCACTCACAGCACTGTTCGTTTTACTTCCTTTACTAGTCAACGCTCAGTATAAGATTGAGAAGATAACGAACCCATTACTTCCAGTTTACCAAGGAAAAAGTTATGTAATAACGAATTATCATCATGTTTATTATCATGTCAATTTAACTAACATTAGAAATTGTTTATATTTAACTAAGTCAACACTTTTACAAATCAATAAGACATTGATTAATACAAGAGACATTATTATCTCGCCTTATTCACCTTTACACCAACTTTTAATGACAAGAACTGACAATTTAATAGATATGGCCGAATCAATCGAATTATTTGTCAAACAGTATAGCAATCCCCAAAACAGGATTAAAAGAGGTCTTTTTAACTTTTTCGGAACAGTTCAAAAATATTTGTATGGTACGTTAGACGCAGATGATGGCGAACGCTAGGACAACTATATTAAAACTCTTCGAGACAATCAAAAGACAATACATGACGATTTACTTTCAACACAAACAGTCGTCAAGAAATTAGCAAAAGATATAGATTCTCAGTTAAATTCAATTACTGAAAATCAGCAACTTTTAGCAGCGCGTATAAACAATTTAACGCAAATTACACAATCAGCAACAAAAGCCACATATCTTATTTTGTCACTAGATAACCTAGAGAATAACCTTCGTGTGCTACAGGAAATAAAGGACAATGTGCAAACTGCAATTAACTTCGCAGAAATAAATATTATGCATCACAGCATATTTAAGTATCAAGAACTTACTAAGATAATTTCTAAACTTGACCCGAACACGCGAATTCCCTTTGATAATATTATCAGGTATTATGAGATTGCTCATGCAGACGTGACAATTAAAAATGACCTAATAATATTTTATATCGCTATTCCTTTAATATCGAATAAGCCATATATCTTTTACAGAGTGTATCCAATTCCTGTAAATAATCAGGTAACGACAATAAATAACCTTTATCTCATGAGATCAAGTGACGATTATTTCAACGTTAAAGAAAAATGTGTTGAAATAGAAGATATGTTCCTATGTCCTTTAACTTTACTCAATAAAAATGAGCCCTGTGTCCCTCAAATGATTAACCTAACTAATCATTGTTCTATGGTACCTATAAAGTACAAGGAGACATCAATTACTTTACTGGACGATAATTCCATTATAGTAATCCCAACTTCCGAAGAAAATATCTATTTTCAATGCCCCAATCAACACAGTCTTGAAACAATAAGTACAGTATCTCTTATTATACCAGCAGAATGTAAAGTTAAAATTCGAAACGAAAACTATGATTCGCAAAAACCAGAAACTGTCAATTTAAAATTTAAACTCCCATCAATAAATATTGACGAAAAGTTAGTTCAGAATATTGAACCCTTAGAATTAAAAGAGGTGAACTTAGAAAATATAAAAGAATATTTAGAAGATGCTAAAAGATTAACCGTTAGCACTCTAAAAGACTTCGATATTGACAATAATAGTTTATCAATAGCTTTAATAACCATTGTAACCATTATAATAATAATTACAAGATCAATCGACTTACCTGTAAGGAAGATCGATCGGAATTATCCGAGCATCTCCGCCATCCCTCATTACACTTTGTAGTATACAACTTTTTCCCAATCGGTACAAATTTTAAAGAATTTATCTAAAAACATGGTGATTCAGCCGACCCTGGCTAGCCGCTCGAGCTCATGCATCGCCTTGATGCGTCATTACAATTTTAGTTCGTGAGATTTTTGATTACATTGCATTTGGGGTGAAAGGGAGAAGGTAAAGACTGGGTGGGTTTGTAATGAGGGATGGCGGAGATGCTCGGATAATTCCGATCGATCTTCCTTACAGGTAAGTCGATTGATCTTGTAATTATCCTTCGCATCTCCGCCATCCCTCATTACACTTTGTAGATGTTTAAAGTATTTGCGATGTAATCTACATTAACTGAAAACTGCGAGTTTTCTGTAGTCCTAGATTTGTAAGGCCCTTTTTATAAACTAAAATTCAAATTTATAACCATTAGATCTAATAACACACATCATGAAGGTACATATATCATGTTTAACGCTTAACTGATATTAACCTTTAACTTATTTTTAATACTATACCAATATTCTTATGTAATATGATAACAAGTTGGTAAGTAAGTTATAATTGTAGCTTAATATTTATATGATTCCTTAGAGTTTATGGTTCAATAAACAAGATGCCAATCCAGTGGGATTACCCACGTTAAGTTTTTTATAGAATTTCGAGAATACTTTTGATTTTTCTGTCGAGCCAGCTGTCTTCTGAACGGTTTGTAATGTAACTCACATTCTTTGAGCTGCTGAAGTTGCCCCGTGTCGCGTGCTGTGTGCCCCAAAGATTTCCGTGTTTATACTGCTGGCTTTTAGTATTAACTTGCTAATGGTTTGACTATTGTCTGGGTGATAGGGCTTTTTGTGAGTGAGTATTACATTTTGTTTGGTTTTGCTACTTGTGGTATCGATTGCATCTACAAATGCAACGATCTATTAGCATATTTACAGTATCTGCAAATGCCGTAATTTCTGTTTTTGAACAAAAAATACGTATGTTCACTAGCTGCAACTGCAATTGCAGACAGTGGAGGGTACGATCGATTGTATCTGCTAATATAACGAACTATTCACCTTTTATTGACTGGTAGCACCCTTTTTCCTTTTATGCGTTCTATGTAAGTCTCTAATAGTGTGACTATACATAGTTCAGGTTGATTAATAAAATAAGGTAATATCAAACTAGGTTGAAGCCTGTTTAAGCCACTTGCTTTTATTTTATCCGGGAATCTGATTTCAATTATGTATTCATATTTAAAAATATTGTCTATTTTTACTTCCGGGTTGTCCGTGATTTGTGTGCCGTTATTAGTATTAAGAGTGTTACTAGCTTTAAAGTTAGATTTGTAGATTTAAGAATTCGTGAGGGTACATGCTCTTTAAGCGCTGTAGAACTGGGTAGGAATCCCAAGTAATTGAGTATTTTGATTTTGGGGGTCTTATGTTAAATGTTCCATTGAGAAAACTTTTTATAACCGCTTCGTCTTTTGTTTGAGTAGGATGACTCCGAAGACAATTGAATATTTAGGAGCTCAAGAATAAGTTTACGGTTTTATTATATATTTGTTGGCGCTTAGAAAAACAGAAATTCCCTATTTATTGTAAGTATTTCCGTATTGTTTGAGGGCGCTATCTGTCAATGAAGAAATAATCAGTTTTATCGCTTCATTAGGTACGCTTTGTTATAGAATAGCTCTCCTGACAATGAGGAAGTTTCATCAATTTTTTTTTTTTTATTTTTTATTTTTTATTTTTTTTTTATTACTGCTGATTTCGATAGCCCATGAAAAATAAGTAAACATATGTTTTTTCTTTTTTCCTTAAGCCGAAAAATGAGAAAAATGAGGCAGATACAACGCCTTGAGATGTGCTTATGACGTCATAATACACATGAATTGTTACGTCACACCATGCATGGTATATCTATATATACAAAACTAAAAACTGGTATAGCTCTTGTAATATTCATCTTTAGCGGAAATAAAAAAATACGTGTCGATCTTTTTTTTTTTTTTAATTTTATTCTCTTTTTACGGTTCTATAGTTTGCAATAAAAAATAATCAGTTTAATTTCTCAGGAAACTTCGTAATTTCCCTACAGCCAGAGAAATTTTCTTCCATAATGGTTGTTTCTCTCCGCAAGGAGGTGTGAGTAAGTATTTTTCAGGGTAAAGATAATAGACTGTTCTGCCAGTAGGTCCCTTTTCTCTTGTATAAACCCCAAAAGTGAGCATGGTTGAGGGGGAATAACTACGCTTTTTTTTATATAAAACCTAAATCTTGTAATGTTTATGTAATTTTATTTATACTTTTAAGCAATTCTCTTTTGAATTACCAATAACTACCAAATTGTCTAAGTAGAGTACAGTTTTTATACCCTTTAATTTTACATATCTTACAACTGGTTTCAGTTTTGTGAAAAGATATGGAGCTGTACATAAACCAAATGAAACACAATTAAATTGGTATAGCACGTTGCAAAAAACGAATCTTAACAACTTTTTTTGACTACTGTCTATAGGGATAAGGAAACATGCATCTTTAAGAGATCAGTTTTCTCCAAGAATGCGTATTTTGAAATTAAATTTTTTGCCGTCCTATGTAGTCTTCTACTTTGCTAACCGGAGTGGTGTCCTATTGAAAGGGATTTTATAATCCTGTACCCACTCTACTATTGAACTGTTTACCTTTTTTCTCTGCTAATTTTGAACGTATAATTCTAGTTCAGACGGTTGGCTAATTAAATTATTGAAAGGGAGGGCTAAGGCACTAATCCCACGGACTATAGTTGTTTCTGTAATTGATACAGCAGTTGTCTTGGCAGGATTTAGTACTCTCTTCGAGATTTAATTTTGATGGTCTGAGGACATTGCAGTTATCAGCTGGTGGATACTTCTCTATCATACGGTTTTTTTTTTTTTTTTTTTTTTTTTATCTTTAGTCCTTTTAATAAGTAATTGTCCCGTCTAAACTATCTGTAGTATGTAGTTCTGGCCTCGCAGGTGTCATTTCGTCGGGTTTTTTTTTTATCCTACACCTACACAGCTAGGTGGTCGTTACTTTGTTCAGGACCATCTGGTGCTTCTGATGTTGGTAAGTCTTGATAGTCTTGATTTGGTTAAGTTATTTCCTCAGCTAGCGTGAGAGGATCTTCTAATGCATTTGCAAATGCAAAAGAGTTTCCTTGGTTTTGCTACTTATGCTATCGATTGCATCTGCAAATGCAACGATCTGTTAGCCTATTTACAGCATCTGCAAATGCTGTAATTTCTGTTTTTGAACAGAAAAATAGGTTCATGAATATGTTCACTATCTGCAACTGCAATTGCGTGGGTACGATCGATTGTATCTGCTAATACAACGAACTATTCACCTTTTTGCTTGCTGCTTAACCCTGGTTATGCTTTCGACTGCATCTGCAAATGCAACGATTTTTTAGCATATTTACAGTATCTGCAAATACTGTAATTTCTGTTTTGAATAGAAACCAAGAGTGTAATAATTCGCTACCTCCAATACAATGATTTTACGTAAGAGGGTTGCATTAGTATGGTGGTTATTTGTTTTTGTATCTGCAAATACATAGCACTATACCCTTTTATTTTTGTCAGTACATATATCCTTTACATCGGCAAGTGTATGGATATAGTGTGCCTCTAACTACTTTTACATAATATACCTACTGGGGTGGAGGCTGTTGGGGGCCCTTCACATCTGCAAATGTGAAGGCCAATTTTAGTTAAAGTTATTCGCATCTGCAAATGCGAATTTGTAAATAGGTAGTATTATTAGTTATCAAGATCTCCTGCAAGCAATGTTTACTCCAATTTTTTCCCTCAGCGGACGGCTCATGTCAACACGAATTGTTTAAAAATAATGCGTTCCGATATTACATTGCTTCGACAAAGCCGAACGATAACATTCCGCCTTTTTCCCTTAATTTTGGGTTAGTTTTGGTTAGCACTTTTAGTTCTTGTTGATTGAGCCTCCGTTGCGAGCAAAGCCAACGGAGGGCCATGCAAGCTATAATAATACCCAACTTGGGATTTAGTCGCTCGTAAATTATGCGTCAGCTTGCCTTTGTGGCTAGTTTTTAGAGGTTAATTTCGTGAGAAAAGGACACTCTTCGACTTACTCAAAATTTTAATTTTTTATTTTATTTTTATTTTTTTGAAAAGTATTTGTTAATACAGTAATATCAATAATTACAATATACATAGTCCTTATTCCTCTAGACAGTGTTTTTGAACACTGGTATCGAGGATAATTGCATTTTAGTAATAATAACAGTATGATTTCCTATAAACTCTCTAGTATTGTGGCTATGAATATCCTTTGAAAATATTATGATAATATTTTAATTTTGAGTTTTATTAATTATCCTGTAAATAAGTTTATTCTGTTCAAATTTTAATACCTTATGTAATTGCCATACTCTTAAATTTTCATATAGATCTGCAGTATGAGTCAGTGGATCATAATTAAATATAACTTTGTTTTTTGTTTTGCAATATTTGCATCGAATCGAATTGTAGTTTATAGTCCCACATGTGCCCCATACGGGGATCAAATATCGAAAAACGAATGATACGAAGGCATTATAACCATTTGTTTCTATTTTTATATTCCTTTATATGGTATAAACGTTTTATTCTATGTAAAACATTAATAAATACCGGTATATATTTCCTCCTTTTGATTGTGTTATGTAAACACTTTTTGTGATTGAATAGTATATTTCTTTGGTAGGATGTACGATTAGACGAGATTACTAGAGAACGGTTCGAATAGCTCGTATCGTTAACTGTTGCTTATTACTTATATTCATTTCGATATAATATATTTCAATTCCGAATATATTGTTTGATTCTGTGTAATTGTGCAAAGACGAAAAATAAATGTAACAATGTTTTGTCATGCCCTCGTATATAAATAACAGTTTGTTAGTATAATTCAAATCGCAGTGAGCACATTTAATTTTTGTTTACTGCTTCATTCGCCTTTTTGACTGTAACCCGTTCGCACTCCATTTTATTCTAATAAGTATAGTTAGTTTTAGAAGTTTGAGAGTATTTTCCATTTCAATTTTATTAAGTAAAAAAATAAGGGTTACAAGTGTCATATTTATTCATAATACTCAGTTTAGTATTAACACATTTAGTTTGCTTTTATACAAGAGATTCTGTTTTTATATATTTAAGATAACCAGGTATTTATGTATATTTGAAATTTTGGCATATAATCTAATATGGACTCACCACCTGATTCGCTTCTTCCGATGCATATTGCCTCCTTTTTTAGCCTCCTTTGCGAGCAAGACGTATCACTAACACTTCACTATACTAGAAATACGATTTCTAGGCATTTTTCTTCTTAAAACCAAAAGAAAGAACCGATTTACGGATTCTTGCTTGTCACCGACCGGTACAAAATTGTAATGACGCATCAAGGCGATGCATGAGCTCGAGCGGCTAGCCAGGGTCGGCTGAATCACCATGTTTTTAGATAAATTCTTTAAAATTTGTACCGATTGGGAAAAAGTTGTATACTACAAAGTGTAATGAGGGATGGCGGAGATGCGAAGGATAATTGTAGTAATTTTGGTTGGTCGCAAATATTATTGTAAAAAACGAAAAGATGTAAAAGTGGACATACAATAATTAAAGACTCTCGAAAATCCCCCATTTTCTCAAACTTAAAGAAGGGCGGAATTATATGGCCACTTATGGCGACTATGTAGTTTTAGAGGATTAGATTACAAGCTTTGCAGTGCTCAGCATTTATTATATTATAAATAGGCAGAGATAAGAGTGTGCATTTTAGTCATAAGCAAGCTTTCAGTGTAGCAGGTTAATACATTACTACTTGTATTTTTTCTTCGTGTAACTAAAATAAAGTTTTTAAAAACGAAGTAAACAAGATAGTAAATATATTTACATCATCTAATTCACAATAAACAATGTTAATCAAAAGCAGTTTATAATTAATTTTAAACACATGTTATCTTTGATACGACGATTGCTTTTAGCGTGTAACTAGGCAAACATGTTGTTTTCATTCATTAATCAACAAAATATAAGCAAAACTAGTACGCATATACGTAGGGCCCTGTTAATGAGCTACGGAGACTATATTGTTACCAGGAATTTTTATTAGGTAGTAAAGATTTCGAACATCCCCAGTTATTGAGATCTAGAAGCCCCTCTACATAACTACTAGCTATGTTGCCTGATTGGATTGCTATTAAAAGTACGAAACCGTAATTAATAAGTAGTAAAAGTAACCTGTACAAAGCAGTAGTATAAAGTTGTATATAATATTTTATACGACCTTTAGGCCATTTTATACAGCTTATACAGATTTAAACACCAGTTAAAGAAGAGTAAATTCGCTAAAAGGATCTTGTTGGAGTTGTTTATATAGTCATCATCATTCAAATGTATCTGATGAAGTTTTCGGTGAAGTGGAATCAGAATTATATATTTATTTTAATATTAATTGAAGTTCATCAGTTTAAGACTTCAAAATGAAAAAATGTAACTCCCTTTTATAGAACATATGTATGAAATATGTTCCTATCAAGAAACTTGAAAATCTTATGACGTATTTAATTTATGTGATTAGCTATACGAGTACAAAGAATTCACAGATGAAACGTTGCTTTAAAAATTATAATCTTGTCACGTAATTATTGCGCGCTCTTTCGAGCAATTTTTTACTGGCCAATGATAAATTTCGCCAAATTCTCACTCCCCTCGGCTCAGATTTTCGTTTATTTCGCGCTTATTTAATCTTTTTCTCGCCCTTTGCCAAAAAGAACTGTTTAATAAATTTATAGGAGGAACAATTTAAATTAGCCGCGTTAAACACCAGAAAGCAGGACGTCAGGATTTGGGGACGAACGAGCCGCATGAAATCACTGATTAAAGTTACAACAGTTTTATTGCGCGGTTTTTTTAAAATAACGTCTATGGAATATGGTTCCGGACTTTATTTCGAAATAATTACTAAAATATTACCATTCGAAGCAAAGTTCAACATTCATATAACCACTTTAGGTCATGTTTGGCTCGAATTTTGCTTTTAGTTGAGCGCCTGACAACATAAGTTATTAATGAACAAATAACTTACCTCCAACTATTTAATCGAAGGTATACAATTCATAAGTTTCGTATTCAATTTAGCAGACGACTATTTTACAATGCATATCATAGAAGTTGGAAGTTTCCAAAGTTTCTTGATAAGACGAACAGTAAGGGAACGTCTGAAACCGAAGTTCCGTTTTGTCAATGTGTAGGTGTCACCACCTGGTTTGATTTTATCTTAAAATATTTAAAATTATATGTGGAGTGTCACATACACCGAAATTATGTTTAAAGTATCAAACTTGAATATGTATCCGTTTAAAAATTACGAACGCCACAGCATAAAAAATTTATTTACCAACGATAAAATACAAATGCGAAAAAACGCCTATTCATAAGAACGTCCATTATAATGTTTCGCGGAAATTAGAAATGCTGGTGATTAATGACAATATTAAAATTCATAGACAGTTCTTGCGTCGATTAAAAAAACCCTTTTGAGAAGTGTAATAATTTAGGGGCGTCATCAAGTGTTAAGCCTCGGAAATAAATGATTACCGAAAATCCATTATTCACGTAGGCTTAAAACATTCTTTAAACTCTCGACGTTTAAAGATAATTTTGTGGTGATTAATTCGGGAAATTAAATAGTCTAGTTCGTTTCGAAGAATCAGTGACAACTCGGTGCTTAAATTCAATCAAATTCTAAATGAGATACAGAGTCTAGAGATTTCGTAAGTTTCATGAAGACCCGTCTTTAACTGTATTAATGTACAATTAAATCAGAGTAACATTATGAATATAATCAAAAGTTTTGGTACGCTCTTCAAATTTAATTTCCTCACTTAGTAATCTGGTATTGTTGCTAAAACTTAAGGGAATGTATGGGCCTTAATTAATTTTAGATCCAGAGGGTATACCACATTAAAAAGTGATGTTTTAATAATTATTTAACTGTGAATTCAGATTTAAAACAATAATTTTGAAGTCAACCCACATACATCTATTTTTTTTTGGTAATACTTAATTTTATTATGTCAGAAACATTAATTTTTAGAGATTCTGATAACTGATGTGGAAAATATTACGTCCTTATAAAATATTTAATATTATGAAAATTATGATTATCACAAAATAATCTACGAAGTATTCGGTGAGGTGAGGTGAGAGATAGTTATTTGAATTCCTTATAAGCCCATCATCAATCGTAAATTGAAATATATTAGCATTGCTATAATTTTTAATAAATGATTTTACATTAAAATAGAGATAATAATGATAAGAATGATGATAAAAACATAACGCTTTATTAAAAACCTGTTCATGTGATGATGATTATTTAATTATCGAAGAGTTACTATTTTAAAATATTGTTTCATTGGAAACCACTGGAAAAATGTTTTACTTTATATTATATTTAGAAGAAAAATATGTTAGTAATAATTTTTAATAATTATTATTTTAACTATATATGATGATTATAAGGTGGTTGATGATATGAATATCGAAGCGTCATTGTTTTTAAACACCGTTTATATGATGTTTACATGATTATAAAATATATTTTAAAATAAGGTTTTATTGAAACTCACTGAATCTATAAATTTAGTTAAAGTCATCATCATATTTAAATTACTTATTATTAAAGATAAATGTTTTACCTTATATTATATTTAGAAGAAAACTATATTAACATTGCGATAATTTTTGATAATTATATTAAAAACAGATATCATGATTATAAGGATGTTTAAAAAAATTATTTATATAGTGATGATTATACAAGGGGCGGTATTTTAAAATATGGTTTCATTGGAACCCACTGAATCTATAAATTTAATTATAGCCATCATATTTGAATTATTCATTATTATACTATATTTAGAAGAAAAAATATAATCAACAATGTCATAATTTATATTAATTATTTTAACAATAGATATGATGGTTATAAGGATGATGATCATATAACTATCGAAGCGTCACTGCTTTTAAACACCTTTATGTGATGATTATATTATCATACAATATATTTTAAAATATGGTTTCATTAGAACCAACTAAATCTATAAATTTAATTATAGCCATCATCATACTTAAATTACATATTGAAAATAAAAATTTACCTTATATTAAATTTAGAAGAAAACTATATTAACATTGTCATAATTTTTAATAATTATATTAGCAGCAGATATGATGATTATAAGGATGTTGATCATATACCTATTAAAGGGTCACTGTTTTTAAAAACTGTTTATATGATGATGATTATATGATTACACAAGGTTCGCTATTTTGAAATATGGTTTCATTGGAACCCACCGAATTTATAAAGTTAATTATAGTCATCAACACTTATTAAAAAACATTGTTTTACCTTATATTTAGAAGAAAAAACATATTAGCATTGGCATAATTTTTAATAACCATATTAACAAAAGATATTATGATGATTATAAGAATGTTAATGATACAACTATCGAAGCGTCACTGTTTTTAAAAACCGTTTATATAATGATTATAAGATTATGCAAGTCAGTATTTTAAAATATGGTTTTTATGGGAACCCACTGAATCTCTAATTTAATTATTACAGTCATCAGTACGTCTTAAAAAATTGTTTTTTTCTTATATTATACTTAGAAGAAAAAATATATTAATATTGCCATTATTTTTAATAATTATTTTAACAATAGATATGTTGATTATAAGGATGTTTATACAACTATCGAAGACACTGTTTTTAAATACCGTTTTTTATTTTATCTTAAAATATTTAAAATTATATGTGGAGTGTCACATACACCGAAATTATGTTTAAAGTATCAAACTTGAATATGTATCCGTTTAAAAATTACGAACGCCACAGCATAAAAATTTTATTTACCAACGATAAAATACAAATGCGAAAAAACGCCTATTCATAAGAACGTCCATTATAATGTTTCGCGGAAATTAGAAATGCTGGTGATTAATGACAATATTAAAATTCATAGACAGTTCTTGCGTCGATTAAAAAAAACCCTTTTGAGAAGTGTAATAATTTAGGGGCGTCATCAAGTGTTAAGCCTCGGAAATAAATGATTACCGAAAATCCATTATTCACGTAGGCTTAAAACATTCTTTAAACTCTCGACGTTTAAAGATAATTTTGTGGTGATTAATTCGGGAAATTAAATAGTCTAGTTCGTTTCGAAGAATCAGTGACAACTCGGTGCTTAAATTCAATCAAATGCTAAATGAGATACAGAGTCTAGAGATTTCGTAAGTTTCATGAAGACCCGTCTTTAACTGTATTAATGTACAATTAAATCAGAGTAACATTATGAATATAATCAAAAGTTTTGGTACGCTCTTCAAATTTAATTTCCTCACTTAATAATCTGGTATTGTTGCTAAAAGTTAAGGGAATGTATGGGCCTTAATTAATTTTAGATCCAGAGGGTATACCACATTAAAAAGTGATGTTTTAATAATTATTTAACTGTGAATTCAGATTTAAAACAATAATTTTGAAGTCAACCCACATACATCTATTTTTTTTCGGTAATCCTTAATTTTATTATGTCAGAAACGTTAATTTTAGTAATTCTGATAACTGATGTGGAAAATATTACGTCCTTATAAAATATTTAATATTATGAAAATTATGATTATCACAAAATAATCTACGAAGTATTCGGTGAGGTGAGGTGAGAGATAGTTATTTGAACTCCTTATAAGCCCATCATCAATCGTAAATTGAAATATATTAACATTGCTATAATTTTTAATAAATGATTTTACATTAAAACAGAGATAATAATGATAAGAGTGATGATAAAAACATAACGCTTTATTAAAAACCTGTTCATGTGATGATGATTATTTAATTATCGAAGAGTTACTATTTTAAAATATTGTTTCATTGGAAACCACTGGATCTACAAATTCAATTATAGCCATCATCATACCTATATTACTTATTAAAAAAAATGTTTTACTTTATATTATATTTAGAAGAAAAATATGTTAGTAATAATTTGTAATAATTATTTTAACTATATATGATGATTATAAGGTGGTTGATGATATGAATATCGAAGCGTCATTGTTTTTAAACACCGTTTATATGATGTGTACATGATTATAAAATAAGGTTTCATTGAAACCCACTGAATC
Source organism: Pissodes strobi (assembly GCA_016904865.1). NCBI lineage: Eukaryota > Metazoa > Arthropoda > Insecta > Coleoptera > Curculionidae > Pissodes > Pissodes strobi. The sequence goes on along the minus strand of MU185817.1, from coordinate 39,066 downwards.
TATAAATTTAGTTAAAGCCATCATCATATTTAAATTACTTATTATTAAAAATAAATGTTTTACCTTATATTATATTTAGAAGTAAACTATATTAACATTGCGATAATTTTTATTAATTATATTAACAACATATATGATGATTATAAGGATGTTTTAAAAAATTGTTTATATGGTAATGATTATACAGGGGTCGCTATTTTAAAATATGGTTTCATTGGAACCCACTGAATCTATAAATTTAATTATAGCCATCGTATTAGAATTATTCATTATTATACTATATATAGAAGAAAAAATATATCAACAATGTCATAATTTATATCAATTATTTTAACAATAGATATGATGGTTATAAGGATGATGATAAATTTACCTTATATTAAATTTAGAAGAAAACTATATTAACATTGCCATGAATCTTAATAATTATATTAGCAACAGATATGATGATTATAAGGATGTTGATCATATACCTATTAAACGGTCACTTTTTAAAAACTGTTTATATGATGATGATTATACGATTACACAAGGTTCGCTATTTTAAAATATGGTTTAATTGGAACCCACCGAATTTATAAAGTTAATTATAGTCATCATTACTTATTAAAAAAACATTGTTTTTCCTTATATTTAGAAGAAAAAACATATTAGCATTGGCATAATTTTTAATAACTATATTAACAATAGATATTATGATGATTATAAGGATGTTAATGATACAACTATCGAAGCGTCACTGCTTTTATACATCGTTTATATGATGATTACATGATTTTTATATTTTAAAATATGGTTTCATTGAAACCCACTGAATCTATAAATTTAGTTAAAGCCATCATCATATTTAAATGACTTACTATTAAAAATAAATGTTTTACCTTATATTATATTTAGAAGTAAACTATATTAACATTGCGATAATTTTTAATAATTATATTAACAACATATATGATGATTATAAGGATGTTTTAAAAAATTGTTTATATGGTAATGATTATACAAGGGTCGCTATTTTAAAATATGGTTTCATTGGAACCCACTGGATCTATAAATTTAATTATATCCATCATATTAGAATTATTCATTATTATACTATATTTAGAAGAAAAAATATATCAACAATGTTATAATTTATATTAATTATTTTAACAATAGATATGATGGTTATAAGGATGATGATAAATTTACCTTATATTAAATTTAGAAGAAAACTATATTAACATTGCCATAATTTTTAATAATTATATTAGCAACATATATGATGATTATAAGGATGTTGATCATATACCTATTAAAGGGTCATTGTTTTTAAAAACTGTTTATATGATGATGATTATATGATTACACAAGGTTCGCTATTTTGAAATATGGTTTCATTGGAACTCACCGAATTTATAAAGTTAATTATAGTCATCATTACTTATTAAAAAACATTGTTTTACCTTATATTTAGATTAGCATTGCCATAATATTTAATAACTATATTAACAATAGATATTGTGATGATTATAAGGATGTTAATGATACAACTATCGTAGCGTCACTGTTTTTAAAAACCGTTTATATGATAATGATTATATGATTATGCAAGTCAGTATTTCAAAATATGGTTTTTATGGGAACCCACTGAATCTCTAATTGAATTACAGTCATCATTACGTATTAAAAAATTGTTTTTTTCTTTTATTATATTTAGAAGAAAAAATATGTTAATATTGCCATTATTTTTAATAATTGTTTAAACAATAGATATGATGATTATAAGGATGTTTATACAACTATCGAAGACACTGTTTTTAAATACCGTTTTTTATGATGATGATTATATGATTATACAAGAGTCGCTATTTCAAAAGATGGTTTAATTGGAATCCATTGAATCTATAAAGTTAATTATAGCCACCATCATATTTAAATCACTTATTATTTAAAAAATAGCTTTACTTTATATTATATTTAGAAGAAAAACTATATTAACATTGCTATAATTTATAATCATTATTTTAACAATAGATATGATGATTATAAGGATGTTGATGGTACAACTATCAAAGCGCCATTGTTTTTAAAAACCGTTTATATGATGATGAGTACATGATTATACAAGGATCGGTATTTAAAAATGTCATTTCATTGGATCCCACTGGATATATAAATGTATGTATAGCCGACATTATACGTAAGCTACATATATACGTATCCAATTATTTTTAAAAAGATTTGATTTACCTTATATTATATATAGAAGAATAAAACTATATATCATTGCCATAATTTATAATAATTATTTTTAAAATAGATATTATGATAATATTCAACTCACTGGATCTAAATTTAATCAAGAATATACTTTTAGTTTTATGATATTTTAAAATTTGCAACGTTTACGATCTTTTCAAATCGAAAATACATATATACAAATACATAAATGTCCAAATAAATATCAGTTTAATTTTTATTTCTTATGAACTTGTTTGCCAAATACTAAGATCCTGCTTAACTAGGTCAATGTAATATATAATGTAGCTTTACATTTTGTAAAGAGATAAATCATATTCCCACAGAAAAAGATAACCTATTTACTGTAATATGCTTTAAACTAGTGTCAACAATAATACTGTTGGGGCAAGGTGATTCTTATATTTTATCGTTTACTCCAACATTGGCCTGAATATTTAACATGTTTGTTTCCTACTTTCAGCTATAATAAGCTAATCCTAAATGTATGCCATGTAATTTGATCTAATTCTACAAACTAACTCTCTATTACCCTAATTTAGTTAGTAGTTATAAAGGGAGGTTTCCTGACCTTCTATCTCCTGTAGAGCGTTATATCACAAGAAACTGTCAGACAAGCTTGCTTAAAGCTGTATTAAAACTATACTCTTTGTAAAACCGTATACATAACATATCTCATTAATTCCTCAACCGCCCCTACGTTACATATTTCTCCAATCCACTGAAATAACTACTAAAAATCCATAGTAATATAAAGTCATTAGAAACACAATTTATTACTCCTTTAAATTATTCTTGGCGATAATTACCAGTTATTGCAACAGTGTATATCATTTCCGTTAATTAAAATGCAATTATGCTTCCATGCACGACAATGCTGGTGCAAGAAAGAACATGTTCTTGCAACAGCGCCTGATGGTACAAACGAACATCTGCTTCTTCATTTACAATCGTAAACAGATTATCGTTATTGCTAAGAAAATTTAATTTTCGGTGGGCCGCGGGTTTAATTTGAAATTTATAGAGACTAATGAAGAGGTCTGTTATTTTAACACCGACTTTGTGTACCATATTTTTATTTTAAAGTTTTTAGCATGAGTTTAATCCAATAATTGGGTTATAGATTTCGAGACGTAACTTTCCGTGCGACCAAATGACAGTGGTGAACCATCAAACATTCGCTACTATTAGAATAATGTATAATCCCATTATAATACGTGTCACAAATTTTATGGATACGTGCGCCCCAGACCACCAAACAGAAGTAATTAACGAACTCCTATGTCCAGATATTGTGACATATTTAGAGCCGCTAGAGTACTTACACTATACGGGCCATGTAAGTCATTTGCATAATCAAATTACAACATAATGGGCTTTATGCAGGGCCCATAATTTAAAGCTTAAAGGCGCACTGCGTCGTCCAATACCCATAATAATTACCGTTTAGTGACGATATTGGAAAGCAGATAATCCGCAAAAAATGGTAGTAAAGGCTAATGGCCGGTTCTACAACCCTTCGTTCTCCGGAAGGTTATATTCATACCCCGAAACTTTAGGTAGCTATGATTTTTCTGCGATTAGCTTTCTCCATCAGAAAGGTATGTATAACTACTATTAGTCGCAGCATTAATAATAAAATATATCAGTACAAATATGTAATTTATATAAACCTTGGGGGAGATATAAACTCAACAACGACCCTCATTCAATTCCTCATCGCATCGAGTAAATTGGTATTAGCTGTCAAATCAAACATCACTGAGCGACTACCCATTATACAATGCCTATTATTATGCCTGTCATAAATGCGGCGTTTGTATATTTCGAGAGCGACGTTTGACCGAATGATTTGGTAAATATCGGTTTTATTATCTCTGCACGTAGAAGTAAATTTTATATTGTTACAAGATATTGTGTTCATAATATGAACCCATCATTAGTTGTCGATTTGTTTATTAATTAGAAAATATTACAAATACGTTGTTGATAACTATAATTGTCTCTGTTATCCTGTAGAGGATTCATTTCTCCTCTAGTCAGTGTTTAAAAACATAATACTGTAATGAGTTATAATTAATTTTAGAATAAACAAATAATTTTGATTTAAATTCAGCGAAAGCCTCGTCAAATGCGTTGATGGTGACTATGAGAAATTTAAATAGTTATATCTCCTATCCTTTGTTAAAATATTTTTTCTTCTAAATATAATATAAGTTAAATTATTTTTTTTAATAATAAGTAATTTAAACATGATGACTATAATTAGATTTATAGATTCAGTAAGTCCCAATGAAACCATATTTTAAAATAGCGACTCTTCTAGAATCATATAATCATCATCATATAAAGTAACGCTTCGGTTATGTCATCAACATCCTTATAATCATCATATCTATTGTTAAAATATTTATTATATATTTTAGCAGTGTTAATATATTTTAATAATAATTAATTTAAATGTGATGATGACTAATTAAATTTGTAGATTCAGTGGATTTCAATGAAACCATATTTTAAAATAGCGACTATTGTATAATCATATAATCATCATCATATAAAGTGACGCTTCGATAGTTATGTCATCAACATCCTTATAATCATCATATCTATTGTTAAAATTATTATTATAAATTATGGCAGTGTTAATATATTTTTCTTCTAAAAATAATATAAGGTAACACAACTTTTTTTAATAATAAGTAATTAAATATGATGAAGACTATAATTAAATTTATAGATTCAGTAGGTTTCAATGAAACCATATTTTGAAATAGCGACCCATGTGTAATCATAAATTCATCATCATATAAACGGTTTTTAAAAACAGTGACGCTTCGATAGTTATATCAACAACATCCTTATAATCATTATATCTATTATTAAAATAATTATTGTAAATTATGGCAGTGTTAATATATTCTTTCTTCTAAATATAATATAAGGTAAATTATTTTTTTTAATAATAAGTAATTTAAATATGATGACTATAATTAGATTTATAGATTCAGTAAGTTCCAATGAAACCATATTTTAAAATAGCGACTCTTCTAGAATCATATAATCATCATCATATAAAGTAACGCTTCGGTTATGTCATCAACATCCTTATAATCATCATATCTATTGTTAAAATATTTATTATATATTTTAGCAGTGTTAATATATTTTAATAATAATTAATTTAAATGTGATGATGACTAATTAAATTTGTAGATTCAGTGGATTTCAATGAAACCATATTTTAAAATAGCGACTATTGTATAGTTATGTCATCAACATCCTTATAATCATCATATCTATTGTTAAAATTATTATTATAAAGTATGGCAGAGTTAATATATTTTTCTTCTAAATATGATATAAGGTAAGACAACTTTTTTTAATAATACGTAATTAAATATGATGAATATAATTAAATTTATAGATTCAGTAGGTTTCAATGAAACCATATTTTAAAATAGCGACCCATGTATAATCATAAATTCATCATCATATAAACGGTTTTTAAAAACAGTGACGCTTCGATAGTTATGTCATCACATCCTTATAATCATCATCTATTATTAAAATAATTATTATAAATTGTGGCAATGTTAATATATTTTTCTTCTTAATATAATATAAAGGTGAAACAATTTCTTTTAATAAGTAATGATGCCCATAGTTAATATAGTATATTATTATTAATATAGTATATATGAAACATTTTAAATTCAATAGCGACTTGTATAATCATATAATCATCATATAAACGGTTTTAAAAAACAGTGACGCTTCGCTAGTTATATCATCAACATCTTATAATCATTATATCTAATATTAAAATAATTATTGTAAATTATGGCAGTGTTAATATATTTTTTCTTCTAAATATAATATAAGGTAAATTATTTTTTTTAATAATAAGTAATTTAAATATGATGACCATAACTAGATTTATAGATTCAGTAAGTTCCAATGAAACCATATTTTAAAATAGCGACCCTTCTAGAATCATATAATCATCATCATATAAAGTAACGCTTCGGTTATGTCATCAATATCTTTATAATCATCATATTTATTGTTAAAATAATTATTATAAATTTTGGCAGTGTTAATATATGTTTTCCTCTAAATACAATATAAGGTTAAACAACTCTTTTAATAATAAGTAATTTAAATGTGATGATGACTAATTAAATTTATAGATTCAGTGGGTGTCAATGAAACCATATTTTAAAATAGCGACTTGTATAATCATATAATCATCATCATATAAAGTGACGCATCGATAGTTATGTCATCAACATCCTTATAATCATCATATCTATTGTTAAAATAATTATTATAAATTATGGCAGTGTTAATATATTTTTTCTTCTAAATATAATATAAGGTAAGGCAACTCTTTTTAATAATAAGTAATTAAATATGATGAAGACTATAATTAAACTAATAGATTCGGTAGGTTTCAATTAAACCATATTTTGAAATAGCGACCCATGTATAATCATAAATTCATCATCATATAAACGGTTTTTAAAAACAGTGACGCTACGATAGTTATATCAACAACATTCTTATAATCATCATATCTATTGTTAAAATAATTATTATAAATTTTGGCAGTGTTAAAATATTTTTTCTTCTAAATATAATATAAGGTTAAACAATTCTTTTAATAATAAGTAATTTAAATGTGATGATGACTATTTTACTGAAATTTGTAGATTCAGTGGGTTTCAATGAAACCATGTTTTAAAATAGCAACTATTGTATAATCATATAATTATCATCATATAAAGTGACGCTTCGACAGTTATGTCATCAACATCCTTATAGTCATCATATCTATTGTTAAAATAATTATAATAAATTATGGCAGTGTTAATATATTTTTTCTTCTAAATATAATATAAGGTAAGACAACTTTTTTTAATAATAAGTAATTAAATATGATGAAGACTATAATTAAATTTATAGATTCAGTAGGTTTCAATGAAACCATATTTTAAAATAGCGTGTATAATCATAAAGTAATCATCATATAAACGGTTTTTAAAAACAGCGACGCTTCGATAGTTATATCAACAACATCCTTATAATCATCATCTATTGTTAAAATAATTATTATAAATTGTGGCAATGTTAATATATTTTTCATCTAAATATAATATAAAGGTAAAACAATTTCTTTTAATAAGTAATGATGACTATAATTAATATAGTACATTATTATTAATATAGTATAGGTAATATTTTATATATTAATAGAGGATGAAAGACAGTTCATCACTTCCTACTCTCTGGAGGAGCTCCGCATCCCGTATTCTGTGAGAGGTAAAATAATATAATCCAAAACTGCTTAATAAGGTAATCGTGGTGCTTTCTATAATAAACTTCCTATATAACTATAATATAGAGTTAAGTTAACACGCACACTTGTTATGACTGAATTTCTTATTCCATCTGTACTACTTGTCGTTCCCATAAAATTTGGGCAATAAAACGACGAGAATAAGGCCTCATTTTTGTTATCAAACACGGTTCGATTGAAACCCTCTCGGCCGGACCCATCAAAGGTCCAGTTTCGAAGGGATGGTTTTTACGACTGCATAAAATAAGATAAATCGGAAAAATATTGACAAAAAGGGCGTGTTGCGATTTGATATAGTCTTGTCCACTCGGAAGTTGATACATGCAACATCAACATTGGATAGGTTGCTTTGTACAAGTAAAGTTCAAAATTATTGTTATTAACTAAACATAATATTAAATTGTCACACTAGTGTTAACTATATAAGGTTAATAAAATCTGTATATTGAGAGTAATTAATATGATCCTCATAAAGTTTGTTTGCAATAAAACTCAATCAAATAAAGGCTTTTACGTGCTCATTTCAGAAATGGAATAAATTATTAATTATATCTACAATATGCAATTACCTGAATTATTTTTAATGGAGTTTTTACTGAGATATATCATCTAATATTTTTATGAACTGAAAATTTTAAACTTCGTTCTACATGGTTTATTTTATGTTCTAAACTATAAAGAGTAGTTAGAGGAGAGCATGCAACGCATAAAAATGAAAAATTATTATAGAGAAATTTCAAAAAGATTGCAACCGCTCTTGAAGAATTTTTTGATAAATACCTTTTTATATTTTACAATTAATTTGGTAAATTGTATTTGCATTTATTATTTGTACGATAGTAAGCTACGTTGAATGTGTAAATTAATATTCAGTGCGGAATAATGTAAAGTTAGATAATGAGATGGGATTGCGCTCGGAACTTCGCATATAAATAATTGAAATTTGGTGCAAAAACAAGTTGACTCATAAATATGGGTAGTGGCATACTTTTACAAATATTATAGCTTTGAAGTGTAATTACTGCAACAACTAATTTGAAATTTGAAGGTTTGTTCCGGAACTATATTATATTGAAAGATTTTTGAATCCAAGGTCATGGTCTTGTTCTATATTTTTTTATTTCAAAATCGCTCTTCTGCTGATATATTTTTAATTTCTCGCATATATTTATATAGAAATAAATATGACTCACCTTTAACTGCGCTCAGTTTATTTCCGACCATTTGTTTCGCTACGAAAGCCGCCATGGCTGTGGTTTATCTGCAAAACAAATTTCTATTGTCACTAAACAAAACACTTCTTTAGACAAGATACCTTACTAAGCTTTGTCAAAAGAGCATACAAAATACAATTTATTTTAAGATATAACATCTTCTACAAGCATTTATATGATGGAATGTAGATTTCAGTAGTTATGCGAGAGGGCTTCTGTGGCAATTTTAGCCGCTCGCTCATATCAGGCTTCAGAAGCTCAGACCGATCTTCACTTTCAGTATTAAATGAAATATTTTAACAATAGTCACAGGGCTATGAATGAAATATGTAAATAATTTATTATTCTTAAGTAGAGAAAGTCTGGGTCTCTCCTATTACATTTTGCATTTAAATATAGTATGAACTAGATATTGAATAATTTTCTATTAGCCATCTCTAGGGCAAATGATGTATTTAAAAATAGTTTTCTATCTTGTGGAAATCAAACCCAAAATATATCTCTAATATATGCTAGAAAACTAATAATATGCGATGAAAAGCGTCTACCTTCATATACGAAGCCTTAACATACAATTATATCAAGTAAAGTTTCAATTTTCCCAAGAATATTGCTGAAATGACAAATCTTCTGCCAGAAAATCATGTTACGAGTACATCCCGCTTATCTAGCGTAAGCTATGCAAATCATACCTTAAGCGTGCATAATCCGTAAGATTTCGAATTAAAATACATCGTGCAATAAAGGAGTATTCTACGTTCACGTAAGCGCACAGACGATTTAAATTTATATAAAAGAATTTCCATATTAAACTACCCTCCTAATTCGAGCTATTTCGATTGCTCTAACTAGTCGGCTAATCTGTATGCCGATGCATGCACGGACGGAAAGGGCTAGTAGTAGTTGGGGGTAATTATCCCACCCCTATCCACATTTAATTAAGGTGTACATATTCTGCGGGAGTTGCGGGCCAGTAGTTAAGCCGGAGGGTTCAAATGCAATGCCGAACAAATCTTCGATAGGTGGTATTGAGTCCATACGGCATGGTTTAGGTAAATCTCCATTCAGTCGTTTACGGCACGCTATAAAGGGTTATGTTAGAAAAGTATACAAAGTGATGAAGGAGGGGAATTTTTTATTTTATTTATTGTGAGTCAATGAAGGGATAAAGGTTAGGTAACATATTAACCAGCTACATTGTTGAAATGACAGCATTGGAAAATAATAATTTTGGTCTAAATTTAGAAGAAAATATTGAAGTCACAGCTTTAGATAATAATAATTTTGACTTAGATTTATTAAAATTTGATAATATTGTTTTGGAAAATAATTTAAATTTGGGAGAAAATGACGAATATGATATTTCATCACAATATTTAGATGATTTGACAAAATTTAAAGACTATTTAGGAGGTTTATCTCAGACAGATGGTAATGTAGCGCTGCCACTAAAAAGATCTACTGTAGATCAACTGTAGAAGAACCTTCTTGTTCTCTAATGGATGAACAATTAAATAATATTGAAAGTACTAATTTAAACATATCAAACAATAGCTTTAGTGATGATGATATAATACCTTGTATTCAAGAAAATCCCTCCATAAAAACGTCTTCCATTCTCAAATCTCTCTTATCAAATACCAAATCAAACTATTTTTCTTCAGATTCTACCAGTAGTAATTTAATAGTTTCCTGCGCTCTAACGGTAGCGATTATGTAATTTCTGACCACTTCAAACTTCTACTTCATCTCTAACTAATATTATAGTAAACAATTTTAAAAATTATAATAATCACTTTGACAATAGCAATGATGCAATTCCTATTCAAAATTATATTTTACGAAATTATCAACTTAGCAACATTTTTTGGAATTCTACAAATTCTCCATCTCCTATTCAAAATTTTAATTATTGCAAAGAAACGCAAACAGAAAACTTTAACGATGCAAAAGAGACGCAAACCCAACAATCTACGGAGCCTATAGTTTTACAAGCAGAAAATACATTTTAAAAAATACAAACTATACCATGTGGTCTCGAAACAGATGCTACAAACAAAAGAAACACAAACAAATGACAAACCATTTGGACTTAAAACACAGACGCTACAACAAACAGACAAACCATTTTTTAAAGTAAAAATAAATCGTTCATTGTGAAATAAAATGTAAATCTCAAAACAAAAAGTAATTTCAAGAATTAAAACTTTAGGCTATTCTCTAAATTGTGTTACATATATTAATAAAGAAGTCGAATTGCATTAAAAATATTTTGGTGAGTTGGTAAACATCCATCCATTCCCTAAATTTCTTTAGCTTAAAGCAATGAATTTTAATAATTTTCATCATTTCCCTGCCGAATGTAAAAGCAGCTTCACAAGAAGAGACACTTTTATTTTAAGAATTTAAAATGACATTCCAATGTGTGACTTGTAAACGCAATTTTAATAGAAAAGGAAATATAATGACACATTAGGCAAGTTTGTGGCAAGGCGTCAGAAATTCCCATCGATGCTATTTAATTTTTATTTCTTGTATAAATGTGTAAAATGTAATTTAGTACTTTGTTTTAATTGTATTGATTTATGTTTATACTAACATCTATTTCGTTTTCTCCTTTCAGATCATGTCAAATATTGTAAGGATTGCAGAAAATCGGTGAGGGAATTATGTGGGCAAGTCATCTGCGAACAAACAACCATAAAGATAATGTGATCATCACCAGTAAAGGTGAAATCGAAATTATTAAATCTTCATTTATATCGTACAGGATTTCAGCAAATGAATTTGCAGTAAATAAGACCTGAAACACATTCTTTCATCTTATGCACAGCAAAAAGCTCTCGAGCTAGATTGAGAAATGTTGAGTCTAAAACACATATTTCAAGAGAGAACCGCACTGTATGCGTCATCGCGAGATCGGCTTTTAAAGTTCCTCAATTATATTAATGGCCCCACTAAGTGCACTCGCCACAAAAGCATGTATCTTTCCTTTGTCGGTCGTAAGGTGTGCAATCTTACTTGCATTGTGTAATCCCCTAAAGTAAGGAATTGGATAATAGCGGGAAATTATAGTTGGAGTTGATTTCCTATTTAGTTTGAATGCTTTTATGTCAATTCTGATTTAGAAATCCTCTTTCAATCGTATGATTCTTATCTGCTTTGCATATAGGAGATGGTGTTTAAGTTAGTTTGGGTTAATCCATGTTATAAAGTTGACTTTTGTTTGTTGTATAGAAAAATTAGCTCAGGTTAGCTTGTCAATTAATATTTTTAAGTAAAATTTGTGCAATGAAACACTGTTAACCCTAAGAAAAATCGTTATAACGCGATAACGAATAGAGCTCATTTCGGTTCTTACATCTAAATATATTTATGTTATTTAGGACTATGCCAGTCCTCGATAAAATATCGACTCGTTAATAATAAGTTTTAAAAAGAAAGCTGATATACTTAATAGTCCTTTTAAGGAATCCAGATCATAAGGTTTTGCATAAAGTTGTAACGCATACATATGTGTACAACTAAACTTGAAAAAGCAGCACGGTCTTTTATACCGGCTAGATACGGCGTGAAAGTTTCAACAGGACAGCGATGGATAGCTCCGGAGTCTGATAAAAATGTCTTGCCGCTAAAGTTCGCACATTATTCCGAGCGCAGTTTAAAAAGGAGCAATCGGATTTTCGTGGCGGTAATCTTGACTTCTCGAAGAACTTTCGACAGCGTCTTTAATGTATCGTTTCGATGTGGGACAAGAATTTTCACTAGAAAGTATCGTCAGAGGTAAAAGATAATGATTTCACAAGATTACCATTTCTGACAGGCCCTTACACAGGTTAAATCGAAAATTCTAAATAACTGCAAGGCTGACGATGTAGCCACTATACTGTTCAAACTTGTAACTGAACAAACATGTTTGATGTTAATGCATGGTCCGAATTAAAAACAAAGCACACAGGCCCTTGACAGTTTGAAATGGAACAATCATTTCACTTCGTGCATTTGAATCACTTAATCGAAACCGCCATATGTTAGTGTCATTTACATGAACTTTACATCGCGGGTATAAACGTGCTTTTATGAAACGGCCCTTCCATGAAAGATTAAAATTCTTTAGAAACCCGAGGGGTCGGACTCGCGATTTTGCATGCCTGTCGAGCTTCACGTTTTCGTTAACGGCCTCCGAGAACGGAACAAAACCTTATATAAAAGGCGAAGACGTATGGGTGTAGATACATTAAACGAGCGGTCGTTTTCTTCGCTTTAAGGCCGAAATGTTTCGCTTATTGGGTTTCTATAAATTATTTATAGCAATCACCCACGCCTCACGTGCAGGACGTCTATTTATTTGTAAACCAAACATTGTTTAACCTCACGTTATCAAAAGGTGTTGCTGCTTTATGTTAAGTAGAGGCAAAAGGTAGGTTCTATGTCACCTTTAAAATAACATTAGCCCTGTGGGGAGGTGTCGTATAACCGGCCTCATCCATCTACTAGGCCTACTTATGCAAGATGCTATATGATTCGAGGAGACAATTGATGTACCCATGCTTTGATGTATTCCCTTAAAGACTTTAGTTGCCCAAAGCGTATGGTACGCAGTCTATTGCTTGTTAATAAGTGTTCCCTTTGAGTTGTATTTATAGGGGATATTTTTAAAAAAATATGTAAAGACGTATGTAAACGTGTAAAAAGCCGATGCAATACTCAGAAGTGAGATTTTCGTAAATAAAATGAAGTAATTGACACTTTTTTATTTTTGAACATAAACCCAACGACTTTGGGTTCATTTTCAGCTAAAATTATTTCAAAAAACCGATGCAACAATCAAATGTTAGACCTATGCAAACACAAGAGAGAAAACGGCAACTCATTTATTTTTAAGAATATACCCATCGACTTTGGACTCATTTTCAGCTGAAATCGTCTTAAAAATCCGATGCAACAATCAAAAGTTAGATACTTACAATCACAACAGAGAAAACAGCAACTAAGTTATTTTTAAGAATATGCTCATAGACTTCGGGCTCATTTTCAGCTAAAATCGTCTTAAAAATCCAATGCAATAGTCAACAGTGTGATTTTCATAATTACAACTGAGAAAACAACAACCTACAACAGAAAAAACGACAACTTTTTTATTTCTAAGAATAGACCCTTCGACTTTGGGCTCATTTTCAGCTAAAATTATCTCAAGAAGCCAATGCAACAATCAAAAGTTAGATATTTGCAATCATAACGGAGAAAACAGCAACTAATTTGTTTTATAAGAATATATCCATCGACTTTGGACTTATTTTCAGCTGAAATCGTCTTAAAAATCCGATGCAACAATCAAAAGTTAGATATTTACAATCACAACGGAGAAAACGGCAACTAAGTTATTTTAAGAATATACTCTTCGATTTCGGGCTCATTTTCAGCTAAAATCGTCTTAAAAAGTCAACGCAATGGTTAAAAAGGATATTTTCATAATTACAACAGAAAAAAGGACAACTTCTTTATTTTCAAAAATAGACTTATCCACTTGGGTTCATTTTCAGCTAAAATTGTCTCAAAAAGCCGATGCAATAGTCAAAAGTGATTTTCACAATTACACCTGAGAAAACAATAACCTACAGCAGAGAAAACGACAACTTTTTTATATTTAGGAATAGACCCATCGACTTTGGGCTCATTTTCAGCTAAAATTTTCTTACAAAGTCGATGCTATAGTCAAAAGTGCTATTTTCATAGCTACAACTGAGAAAACAACAACTCTCTTATTGTAAAAACTAGATCCATCAACTTTGAGGTCATTTTCAGCTAAAGTCCTACTAAACTGCCGATGCAATAGTGAAAAGTGAGACTCATAATTACAACTAAAAAAACAACAACCTACAACAGGGAAAATGACAACTTCTTTATTTTTAAGAATAGACTCATCGACTTTGGGCTCATTTTCAGACAAAATTATCTCAAAAAGCCGATGCAACAATCAAAAGTTAGATACTTGCAATCATAACAGAGAAAACAGCAACTAATTTATTTTTAAGTATATACCCATCGACTTTGGGCTCATTTTCAGCTAAAATCGTCTTAAAAACCCGATGCAATAGTCAAAAGTAAGATTTTCATAATTACACCTGAGAAAACAACAACCTACAACAGAGAAAATTACAACTTTTTTATATTTAAGAATAGACCCATCGACTTTGGGCTCATTTTCAGCTAAAATTGCCTCAAAAAGCCGATGCAAACATTAAAAGTTAGATATTTCCATTCACAAGAGAGAAAACGGCAACTTATTTATTTTTAAAAATAGGCCAATTTTATAGAAACCCGAGAGACAGGGCTCGTGATTTTGCATGCCTGTTGAGCTTTGCATTTTCGTTAACAGCCTCCATCGAGCCAAGAATGGAACAGAACCAGGCAAAGACGTATTTCCAATAAATGTTCCATAAATTATTATTAATTATACGTATAACTCACGTACTGGTCTATTTGCAAATGAAACATAACTCGCAAGAGATATTGGCTGTTTTAAACTAAGTATAGGAAGAAGGTGGGGTCCACGACCACATTGACCTTCAAAGGGAACAAGTATCCCGGTGGCGAGAGATCAGAGAATCGCCCCGAAAAAATATAATGAGAGGGAAATCTGTTGCTTCGGATATACGTGCGTTAGAAGTACCTATTTGGCTTGTAAATTATGTATGCAAACTGTCTTTTAGATTCATTCCTTGGTTTCAGTTTGAGGGAGAGACAGCTGATGTTGTGCTTTTAAATAATTGATGCGAAATTCACAATAATAGTCATCAAAAAATTATAATGAGAGGGAAATCGGCTATTTCAGATATACGTGCGTTAGTAGTACCTATTTGGCTTGTAAATTATGTATACAAAATGTCTTTTGGATTCATTCCTTGTTTTCAGCTTGAGGG